>PVKN010024817.1:0-14327 GCA_004027915.1 Capromys pilorides | reverse complement strand
TTAAAACGTAATAAAAAATCTACCAATGAAGAAAAGTTCTGGTCATGACCGATGTACAGATGAATTCTACTACAAATTTAGACAAGATTTAATGCCAACTCATCTGAAACTTTTCAATGAAATTGAAAAGGAAGCAATTATGCAAAAACTCATTCATGGAGGCAAGCATTAGTACTTCTCAAGACCAGAAAATGACCCAACCAAAAGAGAGAACTAGAGATCAATCTGTATAATGACCATAGATGCAAAAATCATCAATGCAGTACTAGCAAACCGAATGTAGCAAATCATCAAAATTATACATCATTATTAAGTGGGATTCATTCCAGGAATATGGGGATGGTTCAATATATGCAAATCTAAAAGTGTAATATATCACCTTAACAGAGCCAAAGACAAAAACACAGGATCATCTCAATAGATGCAGAGAGACCTTTGGACAAAGTCAAAAACTCTTTCATGATAAAAAAAGATTCTATAGAAAATTGGAACAGATGGTCTTTACCTCAACACGAGGAAAGCCAACGGTGACAAACCAAAAGAAAACATGATGCTAGATGGACAAAAGCTGAAAGCCTTCATTTTAAAATCAGAAACAAGTCAAGGATGTACATTGCCACCACTCACGTGAATTAAAGTCCTGGAAACATTAGACAGAACAATTGGACAAGAGAAAAAAATGAAACAACAATGATTGGAAAGGAAGAAGTAAAATTATAATTACTTGCAGATGACATGATATCCTACACAGAAGACCCCAAAAACTCCACCAAGATTCCTGTAGATTTAATCATGAAATTCAGCTGTGCATCAGAATACAAATTACCACTCAAAAATCAATAGGATTTCTGTACACAGTGAAAACACTGAAAGAGAAATTAGAGAAATGGTGCTTCTGGCAATAACGTACAAACAAATGAAATGTTAAGGAATCAGTTTCACAAAGGGATTAAAAGATTTATACAAGAAAATTATAGTACTCAGAAAAAACGTGATTGAAGGTGATTTAAGAAAATGGCAAGATATTCCTTGCCAATCAATAGGAAGAACCAACTTTGGGCAAAAGGCCATACCCTCAAAATTGTTACAAAGACTAAATGCAATCTCAACTAAAATATTATTAGTATACCTCACAGATATAGAGAAAAGATTTCTCAAATTCATCTAAAAGCAGAAGAGATTCAACATAGAAAAAGTAATCCTGCGAAATAAAGGAAAGGCAAGAGGGATCACAATCACTGACATGATATTATACTACAAACTACTGTAATAAAATCGACATGGTACTTGCCAAAAACAGAACAAAACAAAACAAAAAGCAGAGCTAAAGATCAGTGGTACAGATTAAAAGATGAAGATACAACTCCAAACATGTTCAGCCACATTATCTTTGATAAGGGGCCAAAAATGTTCACTGGAAGAAACATAGTCGTTTTAATAAATGATGCTAGAAAAACAGGCTTTCCAGACATGGAAAGCTGAAATTAGACCCATACCTATCATGAATCATCATGTACTTAAGTACAATCAAAATGGTTCATAGATGTGAATATTGACACACAAACACTAAGTCTTCTGGAGGAAAAAGTTGGTGGAAATCTCAAAGACATAGGAGTAGGAAGAGAGTTCAGGAATAAAAGCTAAACTGCAGGGGAAATACTTCAAAAAATCAACAACTGTGATCTCAACATTTTGAACATTTAATACATGTCAAAAGAAATCACCAACAGAGTAAAACGAAAACCCACGAATTGAGAACAAACTATGGACAAATGACCCTCTGACAAAGGCCTTCTATCGAGAACATATAATAATTTTAAAAAATGAGGCCCTAAAATTCAAAGGTCCAGTCCAAAAATAGATATCTGAATATACACATCTCAGATGAAAAAATACACATGGCAAATAAATATATGAAAAAATTTTGACACCTTTGGTCATTTGAAAAATGCAAATTAAAACAACACAAAATCCATCTCACCCAAGAAAGAATAGCTATCATCAAGAAACCAACAAATAGCAAATTCTGGAGGGGTTGTGGGGAAAAAAAGAACTCTTCTCACTGTTGGAGGCAGTGTACACTGGTATATACATAATGGAAATCAGTGTGGAGCTTGCTCAAAAAACGAAAGTCAGAAGTCTTGTTCAGGCCAGCTATTCCTCTCCTATTTTCCAAATGAATCATACCACAACAATATGGATGCAGCACAATTTGTCATACCTAAATCTTAGAAACAACCCAAATGCCCATGAATTGAGGAACGGATAAAAAAGATGTAGTATTTTTATGCAATGGAGTATTACTGAGCTAAAAAACTTTACAGTTTTCGAGAATAAATAGATGCAGCTAGAGACAATCTCGGTAAGCAAAATGAATCAGATCCATATGTGCAAACGTGGTATTATTATCACACCGGTGTGAGAACATGAAAGAGTTACTAAAATATAAAACGTATAACATGTACTGTGAAAAGCTAAAGAATCTGTTCAAAGAGAAGGAAAACTCAGGATGAGGAAAAGGACAAGAGTAGGAGGTGGAGAAGACATGCATGTAGGTATGCAGGATGGCTGGACAACTGTACTGCTGATTTCTGCTGGTCTGTTGAAAGGAGTGTTAACGCTTAAACTTTGTTTTCATCTTTTTAATTTCTTGCAAATTTTTTTCCAAAAAAATATATTTGTTGAGCTGAATAACTACTTTCAAGACAACATTATGCAACACAGCAAACATTGTTAAATTCATATTATTTTGTTTAGTAAAATTTGGTACATTTCTAATGTTTTCATTATTATTACTTTGCATTCTCTTTGAAAAATAAAGCCCAAATAAATTGAGAGCTTAACAGTGTCTGAACTGAGAGGTTCAGTGTATCAGAAGAGTCTTTTCATATGGATCTGTAGATAAAGTGTCACTCTGACAAACAGATAGATAAACTAGCATACTCATTTTTTAAGATTCACTGAGTAAAATAAAGAAACATGTAGCTAAAAAGTTTTGACAAACTTATACTTTGGGGCCGGTGAGATAGCTCAGTGGTCTAAAGCACCTGCTTAGGCAACCTTACACAACCACAGGGATTACAGTTCAATTACCAGCACCATATGCTATGCCATCCCTACCATCAGAGCAGGTTGAGATGGCCACAAAAACCCCCAAACCTTATATTTTTAATACTCATGGAAAACATAAACACCTAAGAGAAGCCAAAATATTTTTAATTATTTTAAAAACTTTAGGAGACACAAATCAGTATCTACTACAAAGCTTTATATTGCCAACTAAAAAATAAAGTAGTCCCTAACTGATGTCAGGTGATACGTTTCAGACACCTCTGTGATAACTGAGAATAAATGAAGTAGTGACATATTTATTTTAGTATTTACCTGTAACTTAAGGCTTTATAAACGCTTCCGATACTCTTATGAATCTCTCCCATATTCTTAAACACTTCTGATATTCTTAACCATTTTCTAAACCTGTAACCCTCTGAAATTTTAACAACATACATATACTGCACAGTACTGTAAAATCACGTGGTATAGTCGAAAAGCTCACAATGAATAATTCAGATTAATATTTTGTGAAAACCCATGAAACGTTCAATCTGTGAGAGTCAAGACTGAAATAGCGAGGGCCTACTGTAGTACACAGTGCACCGAGCTGCACACACGTGAGTTTGTGCTTCTCTCACCTTATGTTGCTGGAGCAACTGGACTTCTATCATGATGTTGTGAACTTCAAGAACATTGAGGTACAGCCTAAGACAAGCTCACCTTGGGGAGGACGTAGCCTCTGAGTTTAACATCACGAGTCACTGCATGGGGCAGGCTGCTAGGGATGAGGTCAATGTATCTCTGGATCTCATGCACTACCGCATTGGTGTAGGGCATGTGGCTCCTGTCCTGCATGCAGGGGCTCCGCTGTCTGCCAATCACACGCTGAATCTCTTCCTGGACTTTAGCTGATAAAACGTGTTCATGGCATGATGAAAAAGGGGGAAAGTGGCACATTTGTTGTAACATTTCAGGACTATGTAAACCATAAGCAAAGTGTCCAAATAGTATCTTAATTATTTTTGGTATAATAAAACTACTTTAAATGGAAATGGATTCAATTCTCCACTTAAAAGTCAAAGAGTCGGCTGATTATACCAAAAAATACAATCCATTTATAAATTGCTTATAAAATACTAACTTCATTTCTAAGAGTATACATAGAATGCAAGTGGAAAGATAGAATATGATAGAATATCCTATGTAAATGAAATCCAAAGCAATGAAGCACTAGTACCCATAGCTAATTAATAAAATAGCCCTTAAGAACAATACAAAGAAACAAGGAGTTAGTATGTAATGACAAAAGGGCCAATTCAGTAAGAGGAAATAACTATTCTAAATATTATATTCACCCACTAACAAATCAGCCTGTTACCCTGGATGGATTTTCCTCTTCAGGACATGAAGGTTGACACTTCTATCTCCATGCCAAACTGGTTGTTTCCTCCTGGTCTTCCTTGTATTTCTGAAATGGGCTAAAGATTTGTTCACTATTTCTTCCAATCCTCTTCTCCAAAAGACAGCAGCAATTTCTGCCTATACTTAGTTCATTATCATGTAATTGAAACTGAACCATCCAAAAAAATAATCCAGAGGATTTTATGAGAAGGCATCTTGATACAATATCTGTGTGTGTCTCAAGCTTCTAGGTGCCAGTGACCTGCCCATCTCAGTCTCCTAAACAGTGGAAATTCAGGTACACATACCATGCTCAGCTCAGAACTAGAATCTTTGAAAATTTGATAATTTTTTTGAATTTTTAAATCAGCTTAGGGCTGTTAACATAACTCAGAGGTAGAGTCTTATATTTGTGAGCCCTGGATTGAATCCCCAGAACCACAGGGGAAAACAATTATGAGATAAAATTATTGAGTTTAAGAATAGTTCTGCTCTCTGTTGCCATTGTTGCTCTTCTCCTGTCATGTACTGCTGGCCTCTGCCGTGTGCCACTCTGCCTTGGAGGCAGCCGAGTATGGTGAAGCCTCCAGCAACTGAGCTCACAGTTACGAGTTGAACTTGGACCTTGGAGGAGAATTGGGACTTGGAGCTTTCAGCAATGCCGAAACTGTTGGGACACTGGCAACTCTTAGAGATGGACTAAGATGTCTTTTACTCAAAGGGATGTGCACGAGACTTTAAGTGTCCAGGGGCAGCATGTTATAGTTTGTGTCTAGTTCTCCTCTCAAAGGCTCATACGCTCATATGACAAGGACTTCTAGAGTTTGAGATTAATGCAAGATCCACTGGGATCATAGGTCTTAGTACTGCTGAGATTATAAGTGGGAGTGGCACACCCAACCTTGGCCTGAGAGCCTAAATGTAATATAAGAGAGACAGAGAGCCAGACTCTCTCTTTGTTGCCTTTGTTGCTGTTCTTCTGCCATGTACTGCTTGCCCCTGCCATGTGTCACTCTGCCTTGGAGCAAGCCGAGTGTGGACAGAAGCCTGCAGTAACTGTAGGCTGAATAAAACTTTCCTTCCTTCAAAAAGAAGAAAGAAGGAAAAGTTCCCAGGCTGGGGAGATAGCTCAGTAGCATAAGTACCTCTCTAGAAAGTGTTTGAAGGTCCTGTATTTGATCACTGGCACAAAAAGAAAAAGAAAAATTCCCATTTTGAACAAATTTTCTTGGCATGCATTTTGGAATGATAAAATTCCTTAAGTATGTATTGTGCTTAAATAGCACAGACCTTTCTCGTAAATCTTCCTTCTTATCAGATTTCCTATTATCCTATAATAAAGTCTGTCTTCCCCATGGTGCCACTAAACTCTACATTTTCAAGGTAAGAAAAGATGTATAAGGACATAATGCTGTGGCCTTAGCATTTCTTCCAAAGCACTTGTGTATGCTAGAAGCTTGATCACTCATGTAGCAATCTTGAGAGGCACAGGAATGTTTAATGAGGTGGCTCTGAATCAAGTGAATCTCATCTGAGAAAGGATTAATTGTAGTCTCAAAGAGGATTAATTCTTAAGAAAAGGCCCAGTTACTTTAACAAGGCTGCATTTCCCAGAGTCCCTCAACCACGTATGCTGCTTGCCCCTCCCATAGATGTTCAGGTGATGGCTATGCTAGCCAACATAGAACCCTCACTGGAGCCAGGCAAGTGTTAGCACTGTGCTTTGTTCATCCTTAACTGCGATCTAAATAAACCCATTTTTCTTTTCTAAATTACAAAGCCCTGAGTATTTTGTTATAGGAAAAGTAAATGGACTATGAGGCACACCTATCATTCAAAGTGGCTTGTTTCTCAGAAAATCAACATACAGTCCTAGCCAGTTCAGTGCTAGGCTTTCAGCATGACAACCCCTACCCATGAAAGGCAGACACTTTAATTCAGAGTATTCTGTCAATGAAATTGAGAAATGCTCTCACTAGCATTTACACTGTCTCCTTTCTTTCAACTATTCTTCCCTTTGGTGAAAAATGTCATTTCATCACATATCCACCAATAAGAGCTAGTGAGACAAAGCTTTCAACAATGCAGCTTCTCTAGAGACCCAAATGGAAGAAGCTTGCAGCAGCATCAGCCCTGCAGCACTTCTACTGCTCCTCTGGAGTCATACCTGCTACCTCAGGGTCCTTCAGAAGGAGCAGGAGTCCATATCTCAGGGTGGTGCTTGTTGTCTCTGTTCCAGCCCCAAATATATCCATTGCAGTGGCTATCAGGCTTTCAACAGTAAACTCAGACTGTTTGTTGTTCTTTTCCTAGGGATTAAGAAGTGATTTAGTTACTTAACAGGTTGCCAGAATTGTAACAATAACAAATGCAAAATAACTAATGTTGTTGTCAAGAAAAGGAAATTTGAGGGCTGTCCACATAGCTTTTATCTTGATGATATGCAAGTGTTTTTTAATTCAGAGAAATGAGTCAGGCAAATACATCTTCAAAAATACGGCACCTCTGATTCAAAGCTTCCCATTCCTAGAACGTAGCATCACAAACGCATCAGGACACGACACTATTCTACTCTCTTCGTCAGCGGATATAAAAAGTAAACATCCATCCCTGTGTAGTGATTCACTAGGACAGATTCCAAGAACCACATGGAAACATTCCCACATATTGGGAAAATGAAACAACATCCTTATCTAACAGGGTGCAAAGTTGCTATACTCCTGGAACTGGCCCTACTCTAAGGACTGTGCCATTCTACTTGTAATTGATTCCCATCATCTTGAAGAAGCGATTGTTTGGAACCCATTGATAACACACAAATTCAAAGGTTTCCCAGTTTGCCTCTTAACAACTTCAGGGGCAAAGAAAGCAAGAACATAGGACCTCTCTAGGCCACAGGAAAGTGTGGTTTTAGGCAGATTCCCAAGCACAACCAGGAGATTTATGCCCAAGAATACAAGCCAAATGCTTTAGTTTGCCTCTGGGAGGGCTTACTACCACACTGTCCCAACTGGTGCTACCCACAGTTGAGTTTTAGCTAGGCTGCACCGGGACGATAACTGAGCCAACAGAGAGTAGGCCTCTGACAGCTTGTGCCAGACTTGTGACTTCTCCCATGATACCTTGAAATAACTCACTCAGAGTCTCTGCCTTGGCCCAAAAGTGTGTCCAGACAGTAAGTGCCACATGCCCACTGCTGTCACGCAAAGGACTGCATGCTTCACCATGCAGCTACCGTTCTGAGTGAGGCTCTGCATCCCAAGGCCTTATCATTTTAATTGTGTGTCTGTAGCACATGCAGTCTACAATCATGCTGGGGGTGCTGGTGCACATACGTAACACAGCTTGCTTCCTATTCTAATGCCCTTCTCTTTCCCTCCCTCTTCCTCTAGTTCCTCCTTCATTCCCAATATTATTAATATTACTTTTTATTTATAACAAAAATGTCCATATTCACTGAGACTGACATGACTTTGTACCTGGACTATCTTCATTCTTCTCATTTCCCCAACCCTCCCTCACATTCCTTGGCCTTGGGCACTTGGACTCCTTGTTTTCTTCCATGGTTCCTTTATTTTTCTCTCAATACATCATAGTAGAGCAATACATACATGATATTCTTCATAGCACCACAAGTCACAGTAATAGAATCCTGGAGATAGCTTACATAATAGCCAAAGCCAACTGATGAAGAAAATGCAATATCTGTATAGAATGGAGGACTACTGATCCGTAACAAGTCCAGCACTGAAGAACTCACAGGAGCATGGATGCACCTCCACCTGCAGCATACATGGTCCTACTTAGTTCATGAATGGGATTCTCTGTGTGACTGGGGTCTCAAGCCAATGTAGCCAAGATCCAAATCATACTTAGGGGTCAATTCAATGCTGACCTTAAGGGGGTATTTGATCAGCTTCTCATCTAGTCCAGTTTGTGGCCAGAATAGTCAAAAGAAACAAATTATGAATCAAGAAACCACTGTCACAGTGAGTGACACAAATCACACACACACACAAATTTGAATATCATATGGTACTTCTACTCTGAATAAACCAAATTCCCAAGTCTTTTAAGTCACATAAAACAAAAGAATGGACATTGTGTTAATAAGAAGAACAGCTAAAAGAAAACAGATTTCTTCCATCTCATGGTTCCAGATGATTCTTCCCTTGGTCAGCCTAAGGTGATGCAAATCTGTGGCAGAAGGGCAGGAGAGTCAAAGCTGACGGGCCCAGGGCAGCAGGGAAGCAAAGAAAGGAAAGCACTGGAGCAGTAGGTGCCACTGCAGGGCACAGCTCTATCATCCACCTTCAACAAGTCCTCAGCCCCTTTCCACCAGCCCCAGTGATGCCATCAAACCAGGGTCCACGAGAGCCTTCTGATCCTCCTGAAAATCCCTCCTCCAAACACACAATGATGAAACTGCATATCTTAATGAATCATTAAGAAGGAATGTGCTTCAAACAGTAATAAAACTCTGCATCAGGTCTGGTGAGATAGCTCAGCTGCCTAAGTGCCTGCCTGGCAAGCTCAAGTATCTGAGTTCAATGCCTGGTAGCACATGCCTTGCAGGTCCTAAAACTCCAGGTGCACAGTTCTGGCCACCAAATCCAGCATAATGGAGCACACCTGTAATCCCAGACCTGGGGAAGATGTAAAGAAGAGTATCACTCTGAGTTTGAGCTCATAATGAGATCCTGTACCAAATACATTAATATAATGGAGGGCCATGGAGACAGCACAGTGGCTTAAGTGCCTGTGTGGCATGTGCGAGGTACTGAGTTGGATACCTGGGAGAGAGAGAGACAGAAAGAGAGAGAGAGAGAGAGAGAGAGAGAGAGAGAGAGAGAGAGAGAGATGTCAATTAATGAGATTGAACCCCCAGAAAATAACCTACATATCTGCTATCAGCTGATTTCTAATAAAATTGCCAAGATGGTGTAATAGAGAAAAGAGAGCCTTGGAACTTTCCTCTGGCATGAGCTCCTGTGCACCAGCCAACAGAACACAGCCTTCGCCTGCACAGGCTGACCGACCAGGGCCTGTGCCCAGGTAAGAACTGTATGGTTGCATGCACTCCCACGTGCCAGCCACAGTAACCCAGCCCCCACCAGTCTACACTGACCAACCTGGGCCTGTACCCAGGCAGGACCTCTCCTCCGGCTTGTGCCCCAGGGCCGCCAACCAAAGGAAATTCCGGACCTGCCCGCTCACACTGACCATGCTGGCCTGCACCCCGTTGCAGCAGGAAGAAGCGGAGCACAGCAGCCAGACTCAGCCATGCACATCTGGAAGGAATCAAGACTGGTGGATCAGACCCAAATATCGATAGGGGCTAAAAGCATAACTTTGGCAACCGCAGAGTTGATGCAAAATGAGAAACAGAAGAAATATGTTGCAATCTCACATCCCAAGCCCACGCAGAACAAATAGAGGATCTAGTACCATTGTAGAAAATGAGAATCACACAGCCAAAATATCTGAATTGGTAGCATCTGAGGTAAATAGATGAGTGCAGTAATGTACAGAGGAACTCAGATCAAGGATAACATCTGAAGGAAAAAAGGAAATGCATGAATTAATAGAATTTGAAGTGGAAAAACAAACACATAGAGGAAGACAGACTAAAAATAAGCTCTGAAGCACAAAAAGACATCTCTAATTTAATAGCATCTAAAGTAGGTGAACAACTGCTGAAAAGTAGAGAGGAGATCAGAACAGAAGTAACACCTGAAGTAGAAAAAGAATGAATGAATATAATGCAAAAGTTAAATGCTACTAAGGAAGACATTGACAAAAAAATTAGAGAATAGAAAAAAATGATGGACTCCATGATTGAGCAATATAGGAAATAAATAGCATAAAACACTTTCAAAGAGATATACAAGAAAATAAAATGTCAATCACAAGTTGTCAAAGGTGTATGAAGAAAAGTTAGGATAGAATTTCAGATCTTGAAGACCCAGTCCCAACTAGTGAAAAGGTACAAAAGCATCTCTTAAAAACAACTAGGATGCAGGAAAAAAAATCATTCAACATCTGCAAGATGATGCAAAACTGGACAATGTGAGATTCATAGGAATCAACAAGACCATTGAAAGCATCAATAAATGGGACTTCCTTCGGCTTAGAAGTTTTTGCACTTCAAAAGAAATTACTAATGGAGTGAAAAGATAACCCACAAATTTTGAACAATTTTAACTAATAAGTATTCAGACAGAGGTTTTCTATCTAGAATTTATAAAGAGCTAAAAACCATTAGGGTCCCAAAATTCAAAGACCCCATCCAGAAATAGGCATCCAAGATGAACAAAAACCTCTCAGGGAAAGAAATTCAGCAAGCCCATAAATACATGAAGAAATGCTCCACATCACTAGGCATTCGTGAAATGCAAATTAAAACTACACTTAGAAACTATCTCACCTCAGAAAGAATGGCTATCATAAAGAAATCAACCAACGACAAATGCTGGAGAGGCTGCAGGGAAAAAGGAACCCTTCTCCACTGCTGGTGGGAATGCAGATTGGTGGAACCATTATGGAAAGTGGTGTGGAGGCTCCTTAAAAAACTAGAACTAGAAATTCCATTCAATCCAGCTATGACCCTACTGGGAATTTTCCCAGAAGAACTGAAAACATCATGCCATAGTGATATCTGTGCACATATGTTTGTAGCAGCCCAATTTGTAATAGTCAAATATTGGAAACAACCAAAATGTCCATCATTTGAAGAATGGTTAAAAAGACGTGGTATTTTTATACAATGGAATATTACTCAGCTATAAAGAATGAGAAACTGGAAGACTTCATATATAAATGGATGTATATTGAACATATACTCATAAGTGAAATAAACCAGACCTACATGTGTAAATGTCGCATAGTCTCCCTAGTGTAAGAAATCTAAAGAAGAAATAAAAATTGAAATGCATAACACAGCTGAATGGAAATCAAAGTGTTATGAATTCAACAACAAAGTGACTGGAAGCAGAAAAGAGAGGAAACATAGCAGAAGCAAAACCATACTCTTATGTACACAGGATGAATTCGATATTGGTCCTAAGAGCCTTCAAAAGGTTTTTCACATTGATAGCACCATGCAACACTGGAACTATGCTTGGAATGCATGTGGTTATGGTCTTTTAGATGTGTACTGCTTGCAATGTTAACTCAATTACTGCTATACTCTCTCTCAAGTAAATGGTTGGTTAACAAAAAAGGATGTTAAGTGAGAGTAAGAGACTAGGCAAAATGCCACACGCTTGATAGGCTACAATTTTGTACATCCTTGGATTTCTAAATGTCTGTGTAAAAATGTGTAAATGCTTTTTATCAAATTCTAAAGAGATTTATTAGAATATCAATGATAGAAAATACCAATTGCAAGATAAGTCTAAGATGTTTGATACTCAGGAAGACAGTGATGGTAAGCTCAAGTACCTATGTTATAGAGTAATAGTATTATGCAGCTTCTCTGCTAGAGGATTGAGAATGTAAGTTAATAGACCAAAAATTGGAGAAAAAGAAGGGCTATGAGGTTAGCCAACATTTTGGCCTTAGGCCGTCAAGGTCAATACGGACTCAGGACATAAGTGAACCTGTGCCGTAACATCCTATAACTCATAGGTTTCGCAAATTTTCTATTCAAGGAGATTAAGTGACCTCAGAGGAAAGGGAGAAACGAAGTATAGTTTGTCTAAGGAGAGTCACCTAGAGAGAGGACATTCTTTCAGGCTTTCACAGAGAGCAAACTGGTCAAGCAATGGACGTGACTCATCCCGATTGTGGACACTGGCAGTAGCTCTACAAAGCATTGCAAATGGTTCCAAAGTTAATCCTGAGGGTATTTGAACCTGGAAGATACAAAAGACGAATGATGTATTATACAGGTCTGGCCTTAACTTGTCCTTGATCACCCTGCATAAAATCTTAATTATGAGGCATGTAATACAGAGGTAGATTAGTATTATGAACTGTAAGAGGCTCATACTAACAGCCTCCAACATTACCAGTTTCACTGGTATGCCACTACAATTGTGGACCGTTGGACTATGTAAACAACTACTCCTTCTTTGTACAAAGAGATGATAAAATTTTTTTGTTTTTTTTTCCTTTTTTCCTCCTATACAAACATAAATTAGAAAATTTATAATGTCTACACCCTGTGCTCTGTGTAACTACTATGTGGAATACAATATTCAATGTATCAATTACTATGAATGCACTAATAATGTGTGTTGAAACTAGCATACTATTATTTCTTATTAAAAATAAAAAAAAAAGAAATCAGCAACAGAAGAAGTCAATACAAAGGATATAAAAAGTATATGGGCAAAAGTAATAGCATAAAATTTTCCCAATTTGATAAAACAGTCTGACATTCAGCTATCTGAAGCATAAATAACTCCAAACAACATCAACTTGACTAAAAACACACCCACACATATAATAATCAAGATCCCAGAAATCCAGCCAAAGAATAATATACTAACAGACACTAGAGCAAAAACAGATCACATTTAAAGGAAAACCCATCAGAATAATGACAGATTTCTCTTCACAAACCATGAAGTCAAGAAGAGCACGGAGCAGAGTACTTCAAGTCCTCCATGAAAAAAATTTCAGCCCAGACTGCTATACCCTGCAAAACTGCTTTTCAAGTATGAAGGAGATGTGAAATATTTCCAAGATGAGGAGCAAGTAAAGAATTTCATGATGTCAAAGCCAACCCTACACAGACTACTAAAAGATATTTTAGAGGGTGACCAAAATGATCTAAATTCCACCAATGAGAACAGATAAGACCCACCGAACAGGGCCACCAATTAAACACCGGAGAAAAAGTGTAAAATAGTAATACGTAGAGACGTGTCAGTCATAATTCAATATATTTCAATTATAACATCAATGTAAATGGATTCAATTCTCAAACTCAAAGAAATAGACTGTCAGAGTGGATAAGGAAACAAAATCCAACAATATGCTGCATACAAGAAACACACTTAAATCATAAAGAAATTCATAGGCTGAAAGTGAAAGGATGGAAAACGATACTACATGCCCCAGCACCTCAAAAAGATCAGGGGTAACAATCCTGTTTGCAGACAGTGTACACTTGAAACCAAGATTGATCAAGCAAAATAAAGAAGGCCACTACATACTGGTTAGAGGAAAACGTCAACATGAAAAAGTAACACTCATAAATGTATATGCACCCAACACAGGAGCACCTAGTTATATAAGACAAACATGAATAAACATGAAAAATCTAACATACAATACCACAATCTTAACAGGAGACATAAATACCCCTTTGTCTCCAAAAGATAGGTCAAGCAGACAAAAAACTAGCAAAGAATTCACAGAACAGAACCAGAATTTGGAACCACTAGACTTGGTGAACATACACAGAGTGTTACGCACAACCACTTCTGAATACACATTTTATTCAGCTGCACATGGGATATTTTCCAAAAGAGGCCACCTATTAATGCATAGGTCATGCTTAAGTATATGCAAGAAAACAGAATTTATCCCATTTATATTATCTGACAACAGTGAAATGAAACTGAAAATAAATAAAAAAGAAACCACAAGAACCCCAGAAATATGTAAAAATTAAGCAATGCTCTTCTCAGAAACCAGTGGGTTACAGAGAAATTAAACAAGAAATTAAACAATATCTACAATTTCGTGAAAATTCAAACACAACCTGTTTGAATGTATGGGATGCAATGAAAGCAGTTCTTAGAGGAACATTATAGTTCTGAACTCAAATATTAAGAAAACAGAATGGGAACAATTCAGTACTCTAAAGGAACACCTAAACTGACCAGAAACAGAAGAGCAAATGAAATCAAAACCCCAAA
>PVKN010024816.1:0-14332 GCA_004027915.1 Capromys pilorides | reverse complement strand
TATAGATATGTATTAAGATTTCAGAATTCCATAGTAAGATTAGTGCAGTTTATTTCTTGGAATATGTTTTTCAGCCATAGTTTGGCACAAGCAAAGTAGAGCACAGTTTTTAAATAGAACACCTGTCCAAAGTCTCAACCCCTGTGGTAAGTGCTGTTAATACAATTATTAATAGAATTATTAAAAGTTTACAGCTGCAGCTTTTCCCACCAAAAAAAAAACAAAATGGTAAAATGCCCGGTTTATCTTGCACAGATAAACAGTGCACAGGTGCTAACCTCCCTAACCCTGCTCAAAGTCTGGGGAAGACGGGGAGACTTTACTGGAGGACACCCTCGCCACCTCAGGTTCCCGAAGGTCAGGGACAGCTCATTCACTAGGGGATGTGCGTGCTAAGAAGCAGAGGTACCATGGCCCGACATTTCCTTTGCTCTAGTCCCACAGCCAAGTAAAAGCCCACTCTTGTAGAAGGCATCTGGTATTCTCCCAGGAGGCCTCAGAGAATATAGGCCACATATATTACACAACAGGAATCAATACAAATGGGGTGATGGTTTCATCATACTCTGGAGCTGCAATCCCAGCAGAAGTTTGTTCCATAGCCCCAGGGAAGAGGAAGGGCACCAGGCTAGAAAGTCAAGAACACAACCTGCAGGATGTGTGTCAGATCGAACCAGAAGTAAATGAGATTCCAGGGCTGAGAGAAAGTGGGTGGAGCAGACACAGCAGAAGTGAACCATGGGACCTAAGGGTCCAGCTCGCTGCCCTTGCTGTGGACAGACTAAACACTGGGTGGAGCCAGGCTTCAGACAGGTTGGGGAAAAGCTGGAAGTTAAGGGTCTGATAAATCTATGATTTATCAGAGACACCAGGGACAACTCCCCTCCCTGGATCCTGCTCTGCACAGTAGAGAAGAGATCCTCGCCCTCCCACCCTGACTTCTAGGAAGGGTGCTGAGTAGAGAGCCACAGCCCCACCAAGGTACTGCGGTGCTAAGGAGTGAGGGGGCCCTACCAGAAAGGGCGGGTAGAGGTAAGAGTGGACATTCTGAGAGAGCTGCTGTGTCAGCAAGAGCCCAAAAAATATCCAGCTGGCTTATGATCAGCAGCGGCAGCGTGTGCAGAGGTGGGCTCAGGAAGAGAGAGGGAGTGAGAGGAGTTAGTGAGAAGGTGGCATCTGAGCAGGGACTGAGCCTTTTCCCACCAAGAGGAAAAGGCAAGAAAGAACGAAAAGGAGAAATGACTACAGGGCAAGTCCAGGCCCAGGGAGGAGATTGGCTTGGCAAGGATGAAGAGTTCATCCTGGGAATTCAGGTGGAAGTGGGACCTGAGAGAGTCCTCAGGAGTCCAGCAAAGACACTCAGGATGACTTAGCAGACTCCCAAGAACAGTGACAGTGACCACTGCCCTGATTGAGGTCTTGACTGATGTTCTCAGCCCTTTGCAGGCAGCCTGCGAGGAGGCTGGCCCCATGCTGAGGAAGCCTGGATATGCTGAGTCCCTGTGCACACATGACTCATAGGCAGTGGGGACAGGACAGGAGGGTCAGCTGTGTCCCAGAATTCCCTGCTCAACAGCTTCCCACATGGAGATGGAAGCGCCAAAGTCCCACCTTCAGATCTTTAGTCAGGATAAGTCACTCAGTCAGTCAGATGGAGCTTGGGCAGTGGTGGGAACAATGATTCCAGTATATATCTTAGCAAAATCTTAAACACAATTTACTAAATGGCTGCATGTCAAAGGCAATCACTTCACAGTCAACTTTATGTCAGACTCCTTTGTTTCTTGGTTTGGTCCTCTTGCATGGCCTTAAATATCACAGCACAAGGGGGTGATGAACACATTTGCATTCCTCTTTCCCCTGAAGCTCGGCTTAGCACCACCCTCAGTCAGTAACTTCATGATGGAATCCTGAAGGTACTGTTTGTAAAACATGGAGCCAGCAGAGATGCTGGGTCTTAGAAAATGCACTCAGCATCATGGCTGGTGAGGAAAAATCAACCATGAAAAGCAGAATGGAAGGGGGCTGATTTGCATTTCTCTTCATTCATTCATCCATCCATTCATTCATCAAATTATTTATTATCTACTGTGTGCCAGGCCCTGTTTGGGACCTGTCCACAACAGACAATAATCCCTGCATCTCTGAGGGACAGACTAAAAGCAGAACAGATGAGTAGCTTAGATTGTGTATCAGAGAGTGACTAGTGTCCAGGGAAAAGAAAAAATAAAGAAAGCAAAGAGAGATCAGGATGGGCAGGTGGGAATGGCGAACTGATTGGATTAAGTAGAACGATCACAGAAGATGGCATTTGCCCACAGATAAAGAAGTGAGCCAGCTGCATACGGAGAAGCAACCCAGGGAACTGAGGGCAGAGCAAGGAGGTGAGGGCAGCCAGGTGGAGGCGCTGGGGCCAAGGGCACAGCAGGCCACCAGGTTAGCATGGGAGAGGTGGGAGAGGAGCATGGCACACAGGGCTCCACACACAGTGAAACGGAGAGCCTTGCCAGGCCAAAAGCACAGGACTGTCATGATCTTCCTTAATCCTAAGAATATCTTGGGCCAGACAATGCTTAGATACTATAACAACCCAGGAGAAAGATAATGGTGGCTAAAGCCAGGGTGCTCATCCCTCCCTCCCGCTGTGTAGTGCCTGTCCCAGGTCACTCTAGAGCTGAGAAATAAGCAACCAAAGCTGACTCTTCATGCTGAGTCAGCTCAGGACCAGTCCCCCACTGTGCAAGCAGCAGCACTAAGAATAAGCAGGCCCTCAGAGCAGCCAGTTTGAAACAGTGCCCTGACACCCAGACCACATGGCAGACAAGTACTCCCTAAACACCTGCAGGATCGAAACTCCTACATCTTTGACCTGCTGACACGGATGCAAGCAGTCAACTGTGTCATTACACCATGCTGGACTTACCACATGGTTTGGGGTTAGGTCTAATCCTTGGATCCTCATGAAGTGTCTCCATCTCTCCACTAATCAGGTACCAAAGAAATTCACTTTGTTTTAAGCAGCTGCCAGAACTGACCATCTAAGGTAGAGTTTCTGCTAAACCACACTGGAAGCAGTTCACATTTGTGCTCTTCCATGAAAGTCACTGAAAATATGTCTTCACATTTTCTGTTACTTCCTGAATCAATTTCCTCTGCTAGTGTGTTAGTTATAAAATGCTTTATCCATTTTAAAACTGAAATTTTTTGTGTGAAATTTTGATGCCTTTCTGCTAAAATACTGACCGACACAAAGGGCTTTGCCTGCTAAAGGAAACAAGTGTTTCTGAAGGTTTTATAAGAAAGGTCCACTTGGCTTTTGCTACACAGCTCACCTAGAACTACAAAGCTGAACATGCGGATTGTACAGGAAAAACCATATTTTATTCCCACCATTTCGTGCTCAAAGGTTCCTTATACTAGACTCTTTAGAGCTATTCTCTCTGGCCACTCCTCTGGAGCTCAAGAGCCTACAGCCTTCTTCCTCTGGGCTCTAGAAATGGGAAAGGGATCATCCTGGACCTCCACTGTCCAAGCTCTTTCTTGGCTTCTCATGTAGGTGGAGCCAACTGTTGGGGAAAGTGTGGCTTGTGTAGAGCAGCTTGGAAATTCAACTTGTCCTACGACTGCATGGCTTGCATGCTGCCGTCCTCAAATACTTTGTGAGTTCCACAGAGCATCTCCTAACAGGTCAGTTACCCCCACTCCAGAGATATAGTTTTGGGGACTGTCAAGGTTTCATGTGTTGAATGAACAGTTCTGTCATATGACAAATATTTAGTAAACATCTGCCATGCTCCTGGAGCTTGTCACCCACAACCCGCTCTCCAGTAGCTCCAAAGTGCTGTGATGGTCAGCCTTCCATCTTGGGAAAAGATGTGGGGCCACCCTGGCTATGCGGATCCTCCTTAGTTCTGCTGCAGACTGGAAATGCCCAGTGATGGAAGCTAGGCTCAGAACATCCCCTTATTTCCTGTGAGCTGTGTGGTGAGTAGGAAACTCATGTACACAAGGCCTGGAGTCAGTCACAATGGTTTCGACTGACAGCCCACCAGTCACTGGCTATGTGAGCTTGAACACACGCCATGGTGTTCTCATGGGTAAAGTGGGCTTGGTGAAACTATTACCTTCACAAGCCTGGTTGGGAAAATTTGATGAATCCTCATGCATAGTACAAGGCCCCTGCTCAGACAATGCTCCGTGTCCTACTGGAAACGGATTCAAACTGTCACATAGTTCTGGGAAACACCTGTGCAGGTTGATCATTGTCTTGGATAGAACCTGTGGCTACTGATATAAGAAATAAAATATGCCAGAACCCTCCAGTGACCAGATTTGATTTCTCTGCCTCTAGTGGTACCAGTTTGGGAGGCAAGGAAGGTAGACGGCTTCACTGCAGAGCAGGAACTGCACACAAAGCCAATGGAACAGTGTTAGCACTGTTGTTGCTGCTGCTGCCGCTGCTGCCATTTTGCTTTGAACTGATCTTGGCCCTGTTCTATGGCAGGACCTGTGTTTACAAAATCCTGAATTCCTTATGGCCTTAGCCATCCTCTTACCTCTCCTGTCATGCTCTGAAGATTTTGGAGATTTAGCAATGCCTTGCTTCATGCAAATCCAGAGGAGCCTGGGCAGTGATGGGACCCTCCCCAAGTCAGATTATAATGCAATCCAGACTCTTTAAAAGTACCACTATCATGGTCAAAATTGAAGGCCCATTTGTCTATCTTCATCTTGGCCCTGAGCTACGACTTCAGTGTGGTTCTACAGGGTTGACATTTGGACTGTCATAGAGGTACTATGACAAGAACGACAGGGAAGCTCTTAGCCTGCCTGGCTGGCCTTTTCTCAGTGGTGTGCAGCGAACCTCAAATCCTGTGAGTGACTTTCCTCCAGACGTGAATAAGAGGCCATTCTTTTTGTGCATTCTCCTGTGGACTCTGCTTGATGTCTTGCCAATGCAGCAGGATGCATCCCCGCTCCAGATGGGCAGGAAGCCAAGAAATGCAGTTCTGTGTTTGTCCAGGCCAGAGAGTTGAGGAAAAGCCCTGAAGCAAATGTACAGTTTATATTTCTCCAAAGCTCGCTGCAGATAGACAGTCTCTTATTTCTCAGCAACAGGACAAGCCTGAGGCAAATTCAGTTCAGTGAAGAACACTTTTCCCAATCTGCAGGGTCCTACACTGCGTCTGGCTTTCATTCATCCTCCCAACGCACTGGTGTTTGTCCTGTGTCCCATACATTACCCTCTCCTGATTCAGGACCTGTGTAGTCCTGGGAAAGCAAAATGATTTTTAGTGTCAGTATGTAACAAACTTAATCTGGAGGGCAAATCTCCTGCTAACAATGACGCAACAGAAAGGTCACTCAATTACTTCCGAAGCCAAATAGAACAAACATTTGTGATATCAGGGTTCTCTTCTGTGACAGCTGCCCTTGAAGGAGTAAATCTTGCTGTACATGAAAGAAGGCTTTGGTGTGTAAATCTGTGTTGAAGGCTTCACTTATGAATTCAGATTGTAGTTAGAGGTTGCTCTCTCCCTCATACCAAGTTTGAATTGGATGAAGAGTGTGACTCACAAAACAGGTTTTATTTAAGGAATTTGAGAATCTTGATTTTAAATTATGTTATGGGTATGGGAAAAGAAAGTATAATCACGGGTACATATTCAGCACAGAAATCCAGAATGCATTCCAGCTGTAGGATTTGTGTTGTTGTTGGCTGGCTTTGTTCTGGGGCGGGGGTAAGCAGGGCCTGCTATCCAAATCATCCCCATAGAACTGTACTTCCCACATTTTTTAAACATAACAAATACTCCTACATTAAAAAAAAAGAGAGAGAGATTTAAGCATCGCCTTTATATATTTAGCCAGGCAGTAATTTAACCCTAAATTTTTCAGCTCTGGTCTTCTAACTTTATCAGTAAGGAAAGAAGAGAAATGCTCAGCTTTTTGTTTTCCTTTGTTGTTTTTAATTGGTTTGGTTTGGTGAGGTTTCTGGCGGTACTAGGCTTTGGACTCAGAGGTCTTCACAATTGAGCTACGTCTCCAGCCCTCTTTTATTTTGAAACAGGGTTTAACTAAGTTGCTCAGGCTGACGTCAAACTTATAATCCTCTTGCCTCAGCCTCCTGAATAGCTGCAATTAGACATGTTCACCATTGTGTTGTACTAAAAATCCTTGGTTTTTGCTGCAAAGCTCATAACTTACATCCTGATCAGAAACATTCTAAGGTTTCTTCTGAATGCTTTGATGTTGTCTCAGTTACTCTTCTCTTGTTGCTGGGACAAACTTGACACCCAAAATGAAGGAAGTAAAGGTTTTTTCAGCTCAGTTACTGGAGTTTTCAGTCCATACTCAGTTGGCTTCAAGGCTGAGTGGCACAGGGCAGAGAGTATACAGCTCATGGCGGCAGAACAGCAACAATGGCAACAGAGAGTTTCTCTCTGTCTCGCTTATATTACACTCAGGCTATGAGCCTCAGGTTCGGTGTAACGTTTACACCCATAATTCTAGCAGTACTAAAACCTACAATACCAGTGGATCACCCATAATCCCAGTGGATCATGAGTTAATCTCAAACTCTAGAAGTCCCCACCCCACGACTGCATGAGGCTTTGGGGGAACAACTAGACACAAACCATAACAGATACATTTCATTCCCCTGCCTGTACCCAGTACACATAGACTTGGGGGTTTTGTGTATGGGTTAGTGTGATGCAGAAATAGAAAACCCCAGTAGAGATTGACTTAGAATGTCAGGCTCAGACAAAGACCTTAGTCCTTCATATGTGGGTGGACACTTCAGAGCCACCAGCCTCTGCAGACATCCTGGACCTGACACCATTTCCCATGAACGCCTCCCAAGTAGCAAGCAGCAGAGCCATGCTGTGTGAGCTGAGATGTTCTGTTTGCTAGTCCCCTGTTCATTTCATTGTATCTTGCCTAGTGATGTATCCCTGAAGTCAATTACCAGTGGTTAATGGCCATCCTGGAACAGATGTTATGCTTAGACATCCATTCTACATACCTTAGTCTCCAAGTTGGATTTGTTCCGATGGTGTTATCAAGATTTCACTATGTCCAAGTTGTACACAAGCCATCCTGGCTTTCCTCCTATAATTAGATACAGTATTCACACCTTCACTTGCTCCCATTAAGCACTCTTGAGAGTATTCTTCAAGTATATCTTAGTTACTTCTCTCACTGTTGAGATAAAATCCCCAACACCCAAAGTTAAAAGGAGAAAGGTTTATGCAGCTCATAGTTTGTAGAGGTTTCAATCCATAATTGGCTGACTCCAAGGCAAGGTAGCTTTACAGAGAACAGTTCATGCACCCAGAAGATAACAAAACAAACAAGGGACCTTGACAGCATCTTTCTGCATCTTTATTTTATCCAAGACACTCAAGGTAGGTAATACTCACACCCTTAATCTTAGTGCCCTTGTTCCTACTATGCCACCATTAAATCAATCCCAGTATCACACCCAGTAGATCCAGCCACATCTGAAAAAGCCCCACCTATGACTGCATGAGGTTTGGGAGGGCATCTAGGCACAAGCCATAAAAGACTATATGTTCAAAGATGTTAAATTGTGTATCAGGGTTCATTAAAGAAATGTGAGCCAGGATCCATAGCAGCTGGAGAGATGAGAAAGAAGGATTTACACAAGAGTTAAAGAACATCACAAACATATGTTGAAGGCCAAAGAGAACTCCTCACATGAGTACCACACTGTGGAACAACAGGAAAAGGGACCTCAGCAGGAACCAAAAGATGAGCCACAACTGTTATGAAGGATCTTACTGAAGGGAAGATGAAAGAAAGACATTATAGTTCAGAGAACAGTTTATATCAAAAGTAGAATTCTCTGCTTGCCAAAATCATGCAGATACTTGGAATTTGCAGGTATTGTCAGCATTATCTTGCAAATTTGGTCCTCAGTGATGGCCACATACCTCAGAATCTCTTGGTACAGTAAAAAGTATATTTGGTCTTTGTCCTTAGTCTCTTGGGCAGAGTTCTTGGAATTTCTTGAATAATTAAAGCACCTTTCATTATTTATGAAGGACAGCTGACAAAACATGCTAATAAAGTGACTCCTGGTGGGTTCAGATGTATGTGTTTTTCCCAAAGTCAAAACCTAAGAAACAAAGTGACAGTGTGAAGAGGCAAGGCCTTCTGGAAGTCTCTACTCTCAAGAATGGACTCTATTTTCATGAATGAGAGGAGCACCCAATTTAAAAGGCTGCAGGAAACTAACCAGGACTTTTATCCTTCTAAAAAAGTGAAAACTTGTGAAGTACATAGCAGGAAAGCACAATCTTTGAAGCTAAGAACAGCCCTCACAGACAATGAATCTGTGAGGACCTTGATCTTGGGCTTTCTAACCTCCAGAACTATAAGAACTAAATTTCTTTTAAAACTATATATATATATATATATATATATATATATATATATATAATTTGTGTATATATAATATATATATATAATTTGTGTATATATATAATATATATATATATATATATATATATATATATATATATATATATATTCTGCTTTAGAATTTTATTCTTGTAACACAAAATGACTGAGACAGTAGGCATTTATTTCCAAAGAAAAGGCTGGCCACAACACGAAGAACAATTACACCATGAGAGCATTGGAACTTTCAGGCAACTCCCAACTTCCAGGAAAGGGAGAGAGGCTAGGGATCAAGTTCAACTGCTAGTGGTCAGGAACTTAATCAATCATGCCTACTTAAGGAAGCTCAGTAAAAACTTGTGTGATGAGGCTGACAGAGTTTCTAGGTGGCTGAACTCCCAGATGTGTGGGGAGAGTGAGGCACCCAGGGAGAACATAGAAGACACCCTGCCCCTTACCTTGCCCTGAGAATCTCTTCTGCTTGGCTGTTTCTGGATTATATCCTTTACATAAAGTAGTCATTATTAGTATATGGCTTTCTTGAATTCCTTGAATAGTTCTAGTAAATTACTAAACCCAAGGATTATGGGAGAAGACACAAATCATTGTAGCCATACTCGACAGACATACAGGGAGCTGTGGAGCCAGGCCTGACATCTAACATGTGAGTAGTCTTGTGGGCCTGAGCCTTTAAATGTGTGGAGCCTGATACTTTGCCACATAGTATCAAAATAGGACTGGTGTCAAAAAAAAAAAAAGATATTGAAAAAAAGCATAGAAGTACAGAAGTATCTATCAAAATTCAGATTTTTCAGGCCCATAGCATCGACTTTTGAAACAGATTGTGTATCAGGATCCTGGGGAGCTCCCCGTGTGAGTCTAAGGCATACCAGCTTTTGAGAAACAGTTGCACAGCTTCTGCTTTGGCAATCTCCACACCAAACCCAGAATGAGTCCTCCATACAGCCCCAGAACTACCCAGGTTGCTGTCTACACTGCCCACGGCAAATTGATAAAAGACACTTCTAGAGTTTTAGTCCTACTATTTCAAGATTGGTGCCCATCAGTCTAGCCACCTGGCCTCTTTTTTCATGACTTCTTATGGCAAAAGTCTGTGAGGACAATAGAAAGAGGTAGGACTCTTCTGTTTAGCTCCTCCTCAAATCCTCATTGGGTCAGGAGGACACTATGGAACCTCCATTTCCCCAAAGGCTTTGCAACCTATGTCTACAGACACAAGCTGTGCTTGCCAGAAGGCAGGGCAAAAGGCTGTGCAAGCCTGTGCACACTGACATTCGCCTCCATGCAAGCAGGAGAGGGCTCTCTGCAGGCCCAAGAGCCCCTCCAGGCCCAGAAAGCAGGGACATGGAATTGACCCAGGTCAACACCATGCACCCAGGGCATGTTTTCAATGTAGAAAAGAATGAAAAGCAAAGTATATAACAAAAATCATCTGCAACCCCACTGTGATGGCCGCAGTTGGTCCTATATTTATATTTCCCTCCAGGCTTTCCCCACCGACTCTGAAAGCACAGCTGAGGTCTGTACTCATGGTCATGATTAGTTTCCAGGGCAGTAAATAGAAAAGCCCAAGATTTCTTCTTCAGATTCCCTCCCTGCAGAGCATGCTGCATTAGTGGCCGACAGCTTTTGTTCCTTTTGCTGTAGAAACCTCACTCTCTGAAGCAAGGGTTTTCTGTTTGTTTGTTTGTTTGACTCTTCATATTTATATTTCCAAAGATATATATATATATATATATATATATATATATATATATATATATATATATTCATCATGTTTGGTTCTCTTTTTCATAATAAAGCAAATATGACATACACCCACATTGTTTTCACATCTACAAAAATGAAGTAATAACATAAACTTGGTGTGCTGACTTTCCAATATACTGTAGATACCATAGATGTTTTCTAGTGAGAAAAAGAGAAAGCAGAAATAAAAACTGGGCTGGAAAGTGAAAACAGTGCCTTTAGTCTGGATGCCAGGAAGAAAGTATGTACTAGGTTTGCTATGCTAATTGAAACCACAGCCCAAGGCTATTATATACTTCATCCTGAGTATGAGATTGAGAAATGTAACTGTGTGGGTTGCCATTTCTTAAAGCTCCCAGAACAAATAGCAAATGTATGGAAAAGAGGCTGGGGAAAAAGTTTATATAAACCTTAATCGCATGTCATATGTGATTACTCCCTCATCATCAGCCTGGAACTTTAAATTTTTTAGTCAATACTTCTAGCAAAGAAAGAGAGGGGACAGAGGGGAGGGGAAGAAGATAAAAAAGAATTAAGATGTGTTATGTGCATGTACCAGCTCCCCATAATTAATGTCACCATTATATATTGCAATCTCATAATAATAAAAATTTAAAAAATTTTAAATACAGTTAGAAAACAGTGAACTACCAAAAACACAGATTTGCCTCTTCCTTTGAAAAGAAAACTTTAAAGCAATCACTCAGTTCTACAAATTTCCGAGTATATTTGTCTGCTAGGCTATGTAATAAGAGAGACAATACATGGTCCGAAGGTCTACTCTACTCCTCAAGGTCAACGATGGGACAGACAGTTAACTATTGGCACAATAAACAGAGAAGTATCTTGAGTATTAGAAAATAATACCTGCTGTGGTAAGAAAGAGCAGCTTTGAAGACTGGAAGCTGGTGCATGGAAGTGAGACAGATCAGAGCATGGAATGGGATAAATGCAACAGGCTCCGCTAAGAACATGACATATCCGGTTAAGTCAAGTCTTGAAGACAGTGAGAGACAGGGTCAAGAGAGTAGGTGTTGAGGGTTGCACCATGCTCTCTGTTCCCCAGCCTCACTTCCCTCACACATACCCCGTCTCTCCCCTTACCCTCATGAGAAATTTTTTAAATGTGGAAGTCCTAACTTCCAGCATCTTATGAATGTTTTTATAACTGGGAGTAAGGTCTTTCCTCGCAGTTATGATTGTGTCAAATTAAAGTCATTAGGGATGGCCTTAATCCAATGACTGGTGCCCTTATTAAAAGAGGAAAGTTTAGGCAGACACCCAACAAAAATGCTGAAGACACCAGGACACAGAGGAGAGAAGACTGAAGATTGAGCAGAGATTAAAGCCACGCGGCCACAACCAAGGAGCATCTGGGCGACTGAAGCCAGGGAGGATCCCCCCGCAGAAGAAGCTGAAGTGTGGTTGATTTGCAAGTTCTGCCAGCAGAACTAAGCTGGTTAAGCCACCCACTATACAGTTTAGGCTATTTTGTAGAGACTCTAGGAGGCTGAGCTAGTGTGCAGGACACAGCAGGAGCGGGAGTGGGGTAGGAGAGAGCTTGAGAACAGCAGGAGATGAGGTCAGAGACAAGCAGGCTGGGGAGGGTGCGGAGGGATCCTGTGAGGCCTTGTGGTCATGGGAGCGACTTGAGCACTGCGGCGGAACGGAACTGCGAGCCGGAGAATTGCAACATCCGAAGCGTGGTTTAAAAAGTTTCTCAGGCCAGATATTTGCAAAGAGAACAGTCAAGAGGCTTTTGTGAGGGCCGGCCAAATAGCTCAGGGGATTAAGGCACAGAGGCCCAGGATTCGATTTCCAGGCCAGTCATACCGGTCCACCCCTGGGGCGCTGAGATGGCAATTGAGATTGGGCGTGGTGGCGCGAGCCTGCAATCCCAACTCTTGGGAGGCTGTAAGCAAGCGGACCACTACAAGTCCAATCTATGTAGTGAGACCCTGAATACCCTGTAGACCCTTCCCTAAAATACAAAAAAAAAAAAAAAAAAAAAAAAACCCTTTATAGTAATCTTAGCCAAAAACAATGAGCCCACAGCAAAATGAACCTAAAAATGGCCAGATACCTCTTATATTTTGAAGGTAAGAGTTCCTGACGGTTTAATGTTCTCTATGAGAGGAAAAGAAGGGTCTATGACTAACACTAACTTGCACCAGTATAAAGAGAATAGCACATCACTTCTGTCACTGAGGCATGCCAAACAAAAAAATGGACTAACAAATACACAAAAACAAAACCAGAAGACAGACACTGTTTATGCCTTCCAACCGAAATGCTGAGCAACTTTAGAACTAACCTTAGAACTTCTAGCTGGGCACCAGTCTGTTCTCTTTGAAATAATTCTGATTTATTGAGCAACCACAAGTCACCTTTTAAACTTATTTTCTTTGAAAAACAAAATTGCAGATATCTGGTTGCCTGTTTGTACCTTGTTGAAAAACTGTCATCTCAGATGTCTCACAAGGTGACGTCTCTGAATTTAAGAGAAAATGGTAAAGTCTTTTACACCATTTTAATAGAGATGTTACTGAGCAGGTAAATCCAGACACTGAGAAATCAAAACAGCTATGGGTTCCCTGACTTCGGGAGACACCAGGAGCACTTCCTTCCAGTGCTGGGAAGAGTCTGGTAAACGCAAAGATGAATGGTGGCTGGGTGGTGGAGCACTTGCTCAGCATGCATAAGGCCCTGGGTGTGTTCCCTGGCACCAACTAAGTCAACAGCCTAATGTATCTTTCCAGCCTTTCTCTAGCTTCACACAGAAATATATACACATACAGACAATTTGTCTGTTTAAAAATGACAGAATGGTATCATCTGACGTACCCTGTAAAATACTTTTTTCTTATAATAACATAGCACAAAGATCTTAGCTGCCAATAGGCATAAGATAAACTCAATTTTTTAATGGAATAATATGCCATCGCATGGATGGTTCATAATTTATTCAGCTGCTCTCGGTCAATAAACATTTTTTTTTTTTTTTTTTTTTTTTTTGAGACAGGGTCTCACTATGCAGTTCAGGCTGGCCTTGAGCTCACTTTTGTAGCCCAGGCTGGTCTCAACTCACATTGATCCTCCTGCCTCAGACTCCCAAGTTCTGGGATTACAGGCATGTGCCACCACACCCAGCAACATTAACATTTTGTTTCCAAATTTTCCCTATTTTTCAGACATCTGTCCTTATTTGCTAGGACATTGTATTTCTGTAGAACAGATTCTATAATATTATGCTTTCTAAATAAACATATGTTGACATGAAAGACATAAATTTTTTAAACTCGTAAGGTAAAAAAATTATCTTTTTTCTCATTTAGAAAAACTTCATTACATCTCTAAGTCTCATTTGCACTGCAGAAATAGATAATTAGGTAAAATTCATTTCTGACTGGGAAAAAAGAAGGACCCATGCATTTGCCTCACTTCCCTGGTGTGGCCACCACCCTGGGCTGTGCAGCAATGGCACAAGAAGGCACCCCTCCTCCTGAGAGCCCGTCAATGCTGGGGAACCAAGCTGTTCTCCACACAGCACCACAGGACACAGATGAGGAGCCAAGGAGGAGCCAGACAAGATGTCTCTCTTTTGTCTCCTGCATCCTCAACCTAATAAACCTTTTCTCTCACACATGAGCCGAGTTCAAAGTAATATTCTTTAAAAGAGATAACAAAGAGACGGTTTCTTTCAGTAGCGAGCATACCTAATGGCCGGCTGCTAGAAATGTGTCAACCTTCAGCCACGTGGAAAGGCCAACTTAAAAATAAATAGGGCTGGTGAGATGGCTTAGCGGTCTAATGCGCGTGTGTTGGGAAGTTTAGGCCACCGCAGGGACCCGGGCTCGATCCCAGGCACCACATGCTGCACCATCCCCCAACTCCCAGGGAAGGCTGAGCTGACCATAACACAAACAAATATATAATGTGATTTAAGAAAATAAAATAAACTTTAAAAAATAAATAAATAAAAGTGTAACTGTATCAGTGGGGACCCAGCCTGGTGTAAAATTCTTAGGGGCCCCATCTGGGATGAGGGTCCCAACTGACTAACTCATCTTCCTATACTGAAGTTGTTGTCCTAAGACTACAGAGGAACTGCAGGACCTCCTTGCATATTTTAGAA
>PVKN010024815.1:0-14314 GCA_004027915.1 Capromys pilorides | reverse complement strand
CAAAGAGGCCGGGGAGATAACTCCGTGGCACAATTGCCTGCCTGGCAAGCACAAGGTCAAGAGTTTGAACTCCAGTCCCGCAAAAAAAAAAAAAAAATAATAATAATAATAATAATAATAATAATAATAGTGATAATTAATAGATGCCAGGCATGGTGGCTCATCCTTGTAATTTCACTGCTTGGGAGGCTGAAGCTGGAGAATTCCCATGAGTTCAAAGCTAGCCTGGGCTACACAGTGAGTTCAAGGACAGCCTGAACTACACAGCAAGAGCCTGTGTGTCACACACACACACACATACACACACACAAGAAAAGCTAATAATAAACAGGTGAGGTTTGGCAAACCAAGCAATCTGTAGATACAAGTATGCCACTGTAATATTTATGAGGCAAAAATATGAACAATATAAAAATGAATAAATGTAGCTACGTGCCAATAACATTTATAACAGGCTCTTGATGAGTAATCCCAGCACATTGGGAGGCTGAGGCTGGAGGATTACAAATGCAAGCCTATCCTGGACAACATAGCAAGACTAGAAAAAAAAGAAGAAGAAGGAACATAGCTCAATGTGCAGGCCCTAGATTCAATCCCCAGTACTTTAAAGAAAAAAGGGAAAAAAAAAAAGAAAAAAAAGACTGTTAGACCACAGACTTCGGTTGCCAATATCTGGTCTACAGAAAGCACGGTACGGCTGTCTGGGTCTGTGCCTAGGGTCTGAGAAGAAGAAAGAAACCCAAACCCGATTCCTTTGCAGATACCACATCGGACAAAAGTCCTTCCAAAGCGTGCCTGCTCTGCCCAGCCCTGGGGAAAGGGCTGCTCGGGTGGCAGCAGGGGAAAGGATGATGCTCTCAGGCCCACCTCCAGAGGCTCTGCATGTAGGACTTACTGCGGTCCCCCAGGAAAGCCCCAGGAGAGCATCCTGAAACACCCCACTTGGTGGAGTCCTTGCTGGATTGGCATGGCGAGGCTCTGGGTTCCATTCCGTCCCCAGTGTCACCATCAAGAAGAACTGGGGGAGGGGCCGGCGGGATAGCTCAGTGGTCTAAAGCATCTGTTTAGGCAAGCTCAGACAAGGACCTCGGTTCAATCCCGCGCACCACATGCTGCACCAGCCCTGCCCCCAGGTGGGCTGAGCCGGCCACAAAATGTAGTAACAATAAAATGTAAAAAAAGAAAAGAAAAACTGGGAGAGAAGAGAGCACCAAAGGGAAGGGGAAGGGAACTCGAAAATTCACATTTTATTTTATTTTTAATTTATTTATGCTATGATTTTCTCAGCTTGCCCTGGGGGTGGGTGGGGCTAGTGCAGCACGTGGTGCTGAGGGTCTAACCGTGGTGCCTGCAGTTGCCTAAGCTTGCCTAAGCAGATGCTTTAGACCACTGAGCTATCTCGCCAGCCCCAAAAATTCACATTTTAATTGGAAATCTCCTAGCCCTCAAGTGTTGGAGACTAACAGAAATTGTGCTAGCCGAATACAATGTCCTAGGAAAGAGAAGGAAAAACAGCCTGCATAATTTTCAGTATTTATGTTCCCCTTGAGGAAAACAATACAGAAGGAGCCTGCCCTATGCCGCATGCAAGCCAGCAGGAATGAGGGGTCAGGGGTCAGGAATGTCACCCTTCCCCATTCAAGCTCTTCGGTCTTTGCTAACAAACAAGTTTCCTGCTCGTGGTGCCCCGGAGCGGAGCTTGAGATCAGAGACGCAAGCCCCAGAGTCAACCTCACAGTGTTCCCAGTCTAAACCCCTGTATTTTGACATAACTAAAGCTCAAAAGAAAGTAACCCACAAGGTCACACGAAGCCTCTGGCTGCCAAGGGCAACCGTGAGTCACGTGTCGGGGCAGAGCCCAGTCCTTCTTTTGGGAATACAGCAGGCAACTGGTCAGCCAGGGGCACGCTGGGGCCTGCACCCTCCCACCCTTGCCCTGATGGGTCTCACTCCCTCACCACTCCCCTGCAACCATAACGCCCTGCAGGCGTCACACTAGCAAGGCGGCCGCCCTGGATGCTGGCCACTGACCCGAGGCTGCGAGGGCAGTTGGAGGACAGAGACTTACACACACAGCACAAGGCTTAAGGGTTACAGAACAGCTATTAGCACAGGGACGGGGAGGGAGAAAATACAAACCCAGGCCTCTTAGCAACCAGAACAGACAGGCAGATTTCTAGGGCCCAGGTAGGGAGGGACATACAGGGGAGAGAAGCTGAGGAGAGGCCATCTGGCACTTGTGTGCTTTGTTAACCTCCTGGTAACTATGAGGAGACTATGGCCGAGGAAGGGAAACACTGGCTAAATTCTCAGGATTATCTGTGGCTGGCATGGTTCTTTCTTAGTCCTCAGGCCTTATAGCTATGAGGGGGCTTCCTGGGTGACACAGGGCAATTGTCACCGGCTTCAACCCAGACAGGCACATCTAACCTCAAGTGCATCTTCGAAGAAAGCTAACCTCTGTGAACCTCAGTGTTTCCATCCGCAAAACAGGGTGATTGTAACCCTTCTTCATAGGATTGCCACTGACATGAAGATTAAACAAATAAGTTTACAATGGAGTAAACCCTTTTGGGGTTGGTTGATTGGTTGGTTGGTTGTTTAAATATTGGGAACTGAATCCAAGGCTTTCACACTTAACTGCATCTCCAGCCTTTTATCTTTTAATTTTATTTTGAGATAGGCTCTAAGTCAAATCCCTAATTTGCCCAAATTGAGCTTAAACTCAAGATCTTCCTGCCTCAGCCTCCCAGCAGGCTGGTATTGCAATTTACAGATCTGCACCACCAGGCCCAGCTAACTTTTGGTATTATCATCATCAACACTATTACATTTTTTTTTTATTCAAACTGTAGCTCCCTCAAAATATCTTTAGGATCCACCAATTCCCTCCCCTGTAATGGGGCCGCCTTACTAGCTCTAGACCTAAGCCTTCCAGCAGGCACCTTGGAGCCAGGGGTGGGCACTTACCTTTAAGTTAGGTGAACTGAAAACTTAGTCCCTTAGTACTCAAGAGCCACATAGGGCTTACGGCTACCATGGAGTCTGCAACACTTTTACAGATACTGTGTATTTCATATACAGATTATACGGGTAATCTATTTAGCACAGAGCTTGGCTTAGTTCTTGGGTTTGTTTTAGTTTTCGTGGGTTTTTTTTGATACAGAATCTTGCTACTCAGCTCAGACCTGTGGTAATTCTCCTGTCTCAGCGTCCCCAGCGTTGGAATTCCAGGTGTGCACCACTGCGCCCAGTTTCTGTTTTGGGCTGGCACCATGCATCTGAGGTTCCAGGGCCAGCATGGCATGCAGTACCAGGGACTGAACCTTTGTCCTTGTGCTTGCTAGGCAGGCGCTTAGACCGCTGAGCTACCTCCCCAGCCCTAGTTTTTAACATGATTATTGCGAGTGCCCTTTGGCCCCAGCACGTCTCACAACAGGCTGCAGAGTGAGCAGTGAGTGCGATCCTGACCCCGATTGCAGCAGCAAGACACAGAGAGGTTAATTTGCCCACAGCCGCAAAGCAAGAGGCAGAGCTGGCACTCGGCTATATAATTTTGAGAGTGAAAATAGCCTTGTGCTCAGAAACCCGCACCTCTCTCGGTTGCCAAGCCGTTAACCATTGCTAGGCCTCTTCCAGTGAGAGCATCAGTCCCGCTTAGCTCCAACTCCAAGCCCTGGGGCCACTTCAGCTCTCCTAAGGCATGAAACGGAAGGATGCTTTCCCAGGAATCCCTGCCAGGGACGGTGCTAGGGGAGCTGCTCCGTGGAGGAAGGGCACCCCACCAGCGAGGCCACATGGATGTTGCTCAGTTTGTCCTGATCAGAGAATACCTAGCCTGCATCCATCTAGCTAGATGTCCCCTAAGACAATATCCAGGATGGTGACAGGATCTCCTGTATGTGACAGGGCTGCCCAGGCAGGTGGGCTACGCACCCAGAAGCATGAAGAAATGGTGACCCTGCCCGGCGTCCGCCTCAGCTACACTGCTCGCTCGCCAGACCCAAGCCCTTCATTTTACAGATGAGAAAACCAGCGGGGAGTAGGCCTCAGCCAAGCTGCAATCTCCAGGCAAATGGGCCTGCAGAGGCTCAGGAGGAAAAAAGGCCTCAGGCTGCACGGAGATGAAGGTGAGGGAAAGCCCCACCCCCACCCCAAGAACAACGCCCTCATCTCATCCGGGTCACTGCCCTGTCCCCAGAACAGATCTCTAAATCTGCTGGCAGCTTTGACAGGGCCCCTTCTAATGCCCCTCTCGTCCTATGCCAAGGCCAGGCAGCACCAAGCAGCATGCCACGTCCATGCCAAGTCACCAGCCTTGGGACGCCGGGGAGCGGCCATGCTGCTCGCTGGCCTCTGTCCCACTGGTGCGGACGCCACTCCGGGTGGCTCCTTTACCTGCTCCTTATTGCTACTGTTCAGTAAGCCGGGTTTCTTTTTCTTTTTAATGGGGCTTGAGGTCGCGTCCTGAGGCGAATGGCCGTTGGAGGAATGCGGAGGGCTGGGGAACTTTCTTTTCTGGGCCGTTCTGTCTGTAGAGCCAGGATCTGAAACAGACGCACAGGAGCACACATTTTAAAACAATCAGGGAGGTCCGGGTTGCAGGGAGCGGGGGTGAACATGTACCCCCAGTGCCATTCTGGTACGGCTCCTTCTAGCATATGCGAGCTCACCCTCCCTCTCTGCTGTCTCGGAGGTCAGCCAGTCATTCTTCAACCTACATAGCATTTTTGTAAAATCTAAATGTGTTGTCAAAATGTAAAATTTGGCACCCTTCTTATAATAACCTAGACTCTGGGCTTCTCAAAAAAGAAAGAAAAGAAAAAACAGATCTAGGCACACAGGCCTCTGTGATGGATAATAGTCGCCCACTAGCAGATGGCATGTGCCCTGTACTTTGCCACAATCGCCATCCTAAGGTGTCACTGCTGATAAGGCCATGACCAACCCACCAATGTCACACAGCCACCTCTGATACACAAGAGGTACAAACTGTACTTCTTTTCCTGGCTCACGTCCAATAAATAGCAAAAGTGAAGAAAATATCAAAGACCGATCAGCAAGACCGCCCACCTCAAGGAAACAAGGCTCTCCTAGTTCTTTTGGAAGAAGACAGCTTTTACTCAAGCCCCTTAGGCAGTAAACCCCACCCACAGGGACGCCCTCAGGTCCCATCATGATGGACACTGTGCTTAAGGGGACCTTCCCAAGAGATCAAGGTGAGTAACATTCCCAGGGACCCCTGGCGGCAAGCTGTCAAGCGCACACATCAACCCACCCTTGTGCACCCTCCCAGGGTCTCTTTCAAACGTTCTTCTACCACCACCATCCCATCTAGACCTGCAAAGACCAGAGTCCGCTCCATGGCTGACAGCAGGGTCTAGTTAGAGACAACAATGCCACATCTCCGCACACCTTACATCCAGAGGCACAAAAGCTACAGACCCAGGAGGAGAGAGGGCAGCACGAGCAGGGGGAAATCCAGGAAAGTGACTATCCCCGAAGACGCCTGCTCCTCTGCCAGCTTGATTACTCCGCAAGTCCCAGCACACAGGCCATGTGTACACTGCTGTCTCCCACGTCCACGGACAGAGGTGGATGGGGTCACCAGGGCCACATGCAAGGACGTTGAGGGGGCCTCTTTGGTGGGAGGCCAGGCAGCTTCTCTGAGAGATGAGGATGGGCCTCTCCTGCCTCACTGAACCTAGGTTCTAGAGACCCAGCCCTGAGAAGGAATTACATGCTAAACGCTGGTACCCTGAGTGTGGACAGGCCCAAAGGTCTTGGGGGTCACCTCATGGGTGCCAAGATGGGGGTGTGGTGAGCCTCGAGGTTGACCCAAAGGCACCCAACAGCAGACAGTACCTCCTGGGGCAACCACAATCTGCAGAACAAGCCTCCTTCATTCAGTGTGAAAATTCTGGCTCTCTCCACGGAACTGTGGCCTGCTACAGTAGCCTTGGAGGTGCGCAGCACTGCTGCTAGTCCACTGCAGCAGGGTGCAGAGATCCACTGGCCGGGAAACCCCCAAATGTCCACTGAAGGGCAGTGCAATAATGCTACAGCCGCAGAACAGAATATTCTGCACCACTGTGAAGGATGAGGCGGGGCTCAGTGGGATAGAGCACTAGCTTAGTGCACCTGTGAGGCTCTGGGTTCGATTCGTAACACCAGGACAAAAAGAAAACAGCAGAACATCAGGCAGCTCCTCATCACCTGACAAAGAATGATCCCCAAGCTTCTGTACCAAAAGCAGAATGTGCCCGGCCCTACGAATGGGCTGTGTGCACCTCCCCCAAAAAATGTAACGTATGGGCCAGCAAGATGGCTCAGCAGTCCAAAGCACCTGCTTAGGAAAGCTTAGGCAACTGTAGGACCATGGTTTGATCCCCGGCACCACACGCTGCGTCAGCCCAACCCTCAGGGCATGGCTGAGCTGGCCATAATAAAAAAATAAAAAAAAAAAGCAATGTACACACAGATGTTTACATCAACTGAAATACTTCTGGCTAGACGCCAAAGCCCTGCTGCGCTGCGGGGACGGGTGGGTGCCTCCAGAGCACAGGTCCGCAGGGAACGGGGTGGGATTATTTTTCACTGGATGCCCGTATGTACTGTGCACCTGGGTGACGTCGCTGGTATCAAAACAAGGAAAATTAAAAGTATTTTGAGAGTTCAGTTTCACATAAAAAGGCAGCAGGTGCAAGGCAAAGCCTGTAATGAGCAAGGGAAGCAGCCCAACTCAGGATAAAAATTGTCACAGGCAGACCGAGGCGGGCCAATGGCTCCAAGGTTGTGGAACAAAAGAAAGTTTCAGGTTTGTTCTGCCTAGACCTGACATCCCAAGAAATCTGCTCAAGTGTCAGAATATAAATGTTTAAAGATGATGTTTTGGAGCTGGGCTTGGAGGTGCACACCAGTAATCCCAGCACTCGGGAAAATGAGGCAGGAGGATAGCCACAAGTTCATGGCCAGCCTGGGCTACACACTAGCAAGTTCAAGGCCTGTCTGGACTGTATTTTGAGACCCTGTCTCAAAAAGCAACAACAATAAAATATATTATTTTATTTTAGAGGAAATATATCCTAGAAAAAAACAATATTCCGGCCAGGCCAAAACAGGATACATGGAAGGCAAAGGGTGAGGTCTATATGCGTTTAGTTTCTGGGCAGATTGGCAGAATTGTTCCATACAAGTGTTGGACGAGACCAGGAAAAAGCAAGGTATGCCTCGTGCTTTCCAGTCTACTCTCTGCCACCATTCCCTAAGGCCCCCCAGACAGCAAGGTGGTCCCGTCAGACAACAGGGACTACAAAGGGTGTGGCAGTCAGTCAGAACAGCCCAGCCACACCCAGTGGTCCCCTGCTGGCAGCAAGGGCACCAGCTCCTCAAGGACAGTCAGAAATCCCTGTGGCTGAGGTGCCCTGGGCCCACACAATGGTTCCCATGGCCAGCAGCAGCAACAGCACCTGAGACTGTGCTAGAAATGCCAATGGCTGGCCAAATAGCTCAGTGGATCAAAGTGCCTGCCAGCAGGTACAGGGGCCAGGGTGTACTGAAACCATAACTGAGACTGGGCATGGGGGCACGAGGCTGTAAACAGACAGAACACAACGAGTCCGATCTAGTAGTCAGACCCTAAACACCCTGTAGACCCTTGCCTAACAATTACAGAAAAAAGAAAGAAATGCCAGTTTTCAGGCCCTGCCCCAGAGATACAGCATCCCCAACACTGGGCGGAGTATAGTAACAAGCCTCCCAGGCATGGATGCACTCAGCACCGATGTGCAAGGGGGAGAGTCTCAGATCCCACACAGAACGGAACTGAGGCCCACACCCATAAGCCACCTTCTCTCCTCACCTGCCACTAGGTAGGAGCTGGCCTGGGAGTCCGGAACAGTGAGCTTTCATGCTTGAAGGTCAGGCAAAAGAACAATACAGAAGAGACACAGGTCACCCAGGAAAGTCTCTTCACCTCCTAGGCCCTCAGGATCTCACCTGGAAACTTGAACGAGGGCCAGAAAGAGACCAAACCAGAAGCTCCTGCCTAGAGTCCATGTAAGCACTTCAGAGGCCCGCGAACCATCAGCCAAGGTTCTGCACATGGACTTAGTAGGTGGTGGGGCCACAGCTTACTCTGCATTCTTAGAAGTGTCCTACACGTTCAACACAACCAGGCAGGAGATTGTAAAGTCCTCTTCAACTTCTGTTTTTGGGGAATGGTGCTAGGATAGAACCCAAGACCTAAAGCATGCCTTGCAGGCAGGCCAGATAGCTCAGATCTGCTCAGGCAGACACAGGGAGGGACCATGGTTGGATCTCTGTCGTGCCATGCTGGCCCCCAGGGCACACTGAGATGATGACTGAGACTGGGCATGGTGGCACGAGCCTGTAATCCCAGCGCTTGGGAGGCTGAAAACAGGAGAATCACTAAGAGTCCAATCTGTGTAGTGAGACCCTACAGACCCTGTACTAAATACATAAAATATATATATATTTTTTTAAATGCCTGGCCAGCACTCTACTACTGAGCTGGATCCCTTGGCCTCCTCTTGAACTTTAAAATTCTTTAATTCTATGGGAAGAGGGGAGGAAAAAAAAAAAAACAAAACAAAACATTAGAAATGAATATACCAGAAGCAAGTTTGAGCTGGTAAAAGGTAATTTGCCAAAGCCTACCACCAAGGGCCGGCAAGATAGCTCAGCGGTCTACAGCGCCTGCTTAGACAAGCTTAGGCAACTGTAGGGACCACGGTTTGACCCCCTCTACCACATGCTGCACCAGCCTCACCCCAGGGCAGGCTGAGCCAGCCATCAGATAGAGAGAGAGAGAGAGAGAGAGAGAGAGAGAGAGAGAGAGAGAGAGAGAGAGCTTTTAAAAATTAAGTAAAAGGATGTAGTACATCCATGTAGTAAAAGGATGTATTTAAAAAAAAAAAGCCTACCACCAAGAAACAAAGGGGAAATCAAGTCCAGCTCAGTGAGAAACCAGGGGCTGAGGAGACAGCTCAGTTGTCTGAGCAGCTGCCTGGCAAGTGCAGGGACCTGGGTTCGATCCTCAGTACTGCATGTCATGTTGGCCCCATGCCAAGCCAGTCACCAAAGCATAGAGACCCTGCACCAAATAAATAAAAGGTAAAGGGCCGGCGAGATGGTTCAGTGGTCTAAAGCGCCTGCGTAGGAAGGCTCAGGCAACTGCAGGGACTGCGGTTCGATCCCCGGCACCACATGCTGCGCCAGCGCCACCACCAGGGCAGGCTGAGCCAGCCACAAAATAAATAAATAAAGAAACAAACACAACAAGCAAACAAATAAATAAATAACAAAATAAAATTTAAAAAAAATAAAAAATAAATAAATAAATAAGAGGTAAAAAAATTATTTCAATGAGAAGTCAGCTCTGGCCCAACACTGCCCACACCTAACTGTATTCTAGAGCATCCAGTCTCATAAACCCCATTGCTGTTTGCTGTTTGCTGTTTGCTGTTACAAACACACGGAATCCCCCTGGAGCTAATGAGAGTTTAGTGGCTATATCCAAGGGGTAGAAATTTAATAGCTTTCAAACAACAGACACATCTGTCAGCAGCAGGAGCCTTCTATGGAGGCTCTTAGCACTGGGAAATGCCTGCTAGATCCAGCATCCTTCGACAGGCTGAGACAGCAGGTCAGCACTACGCCTCAAACACCTCCTAGCTGCGACAGGGCTGGGCCAGCCCTCCTCTGACAATAGCACGGCAGAGAGAAAGCTGGCTGTCATCGTGGTAACGAAGGCAACACGAGGACCTTTTCCAGAAAGCTGAGTCAAAAAAAAATTTTTTTTCTTCTGTACTTATTTAATCCTGACAGGATACATTGCTACGTGCATTTCACCTATAAACTTGGAACAATGACGGCCACTGTGGACTGAATACTGGCAAACGGTTCGCCTCTGATCTGCAAGGCTTCTTTCTGCTACCTTCTCTGCGGCAGCAAGGCCATTGATTCTATAGGGCTTGGCCCACAAGGAGCCCTCTGCCTCCCACCCACAGCCCAAACTAAGCCTGGCTCTGCAAGCAACAAGGCAGAGGAGGGAGCAGAGCTGCCTGGTGCAGAGGAGAGCGCGGTGACCCGGGGAAATAGCTGGGTGCGGGGCAAGCAGTGGCAGAATTTTCCCCTCCTGTGACATTTCCCTGAAATCTTAATAATAAGGGGAGATCTCCTGGGTATTAAGAGTCAAGCACATGATCAGCTTGTTCCCAAACCTGGGTCTTGTGAACCACCAGAAATAATCCCACTCAGCACTTCCTGGACGTCCTCTGACTGAAGAGCCGCTTCATCTCCAGACAACCCTGCTCTTAGCTTTCCTGAGCCCTGGGTATTAACAACTAAGACTTTCTTTTATTACATGCAATGAGTTATGCACTGTTCAAAAGGCTTCCCAGACAGCTGTCCAGGGACAGGGCTGAGATTGGAACCCAGGCACTGAGGACAGGGACTCCGAGGCCTGACCACCGCAGATGGGCCTCCCCCTCAACTCTGTTAGCAAGAGGGCTTCCAAATGTAGGAGCCACGGTTTAGAGCTCCCCATCCAACTACAGATGGGAGGTACGGGGGCAGGAAAAAGCCAAAAAAAAAAAAAAAATTCCAGGAACTAAAGAGAAGTAGAAAACTGTGTAGATGCCATTCTCCCAAAGGCAGCCCCCAAGAGCACACTCGTAGCCAACTCTTCAAAAGGCAGCATCAGAACCAGCTATGAGGGGCTGGCGAGATGGTTCAGTGGTCTAAAGCGCCTGCTTAGGAGGGCTCAGGCAACTGCGGGGACTGCAGTTCGATCCCCAGCACCACATGCTGCGCCAGCGCCACCACCAGGGCAGGCTGAGCCAGCCACAAAATGAATAAAGAAACAAACAAACACAACAAGCAAACAAACAAATAAATAAATAAATAAATAAAAATTAAAAAAAAAAAGAACCAGCTATGAGCTACAAAGGAGCTGAGGGACCAGGCATGGCGGCGCACACACCCCTGTAATCCCAGCACGAGGGAAGCTGAAAAAAGGAGAATCACTGTAAATTCAAGGCCAGCCTAAACTACATACTGAGACCCTGTCTCAAAAAACAACAAAGAAAGAGGGGCACGGGTGGGGGGCTCCAGACCTACCTCCCCTCCCCCTCCCCCACCCCAGCCAGGACTCAGGCCCGGCCACACCAGCCACCCTTGTCCTCCACCCACATCCGGTGCCTGAGTCATAGAACTAGCTGTTCTCTAGGGTCTAGGAAATGACACACTTAACAGGGAATTGCCTGTCTCCTCCCTCTAGGGAGAGGGCCGCAGCTGAAAAGGCCACCGCTGAGAGGCTGCAGCTTCATGCATTTTCGTGGGTGTTAAATTTCCTTAATGATGTCCACAGCCAACCTGCTGGGGCCTGAACGCATGGCAGCAGCCAGAGAAGTGGGGTGATAGTCATGTGGCCAGCTAGGGCTGGAAAACTAGGACAAGTTGGTCAACCATAGAGAAATCAGGGGCAACACACTCCTATGGACTGAGTCACACAGGACAAAGGCAGAGGCCCACAGTGGTCAGGAATCTGCTTCCTGGCATCAAAGAGCATGTAGCTGGATGACCTTAAGGCCCAATTAACCTCCATGTGCCTGCGTGTCTCCATAAAAAGGAGAAAAAGTATCTTATAGTTATCAAAAGATTAAATGTTAATTCAGGCAAAGCTTTAATATACCAGGCAAAAGATGCACATTCAATGTTAACTTTTTCCACCAAATTCATTCCTCCTGCTCTTCCTCCTCCTCCACAAACCCCTCATTCCAAAAGCAGAGCTAGCTGTCTCCCAAGAACAAGTCAAACCAATCCCACAAGTTCAGTTACTGAAGACGCCGGCCTATTTAAAGTGGAGAGCAGCAGGACTTCGAGATAGGTTATCTGCATTTCAATCAGAATCTAAAAAATCTAGGGTTTCTCGGGTGAGAGGCAGCCGGGCCCCAAGCAGTCACAGGAGACGCTGGCAGAAGCCACCGGCCTAGCACACAGCCGCGCTTCAAACGGGACCACACAGGGCTGCCGGCCAGAAAGCAGCAAAGCTGAGCAGCGGTGGTTAATCATTTCCAAAGCGACTCCCAAAGACCCAGAGCAGGTATCCAAACAGGCCTCCTTCCCCAGGAATCTCAGGCCCTCCCCGCCCAATAATTACATCATAAAGAAACAAAGCTCAGAATTTCCTTGGGGCAGAGAGCAACTGTAAGAGCAAAGGCTGGGGGCAGGGGGCAAAACTCACCTCCTACCACTCGAGCCTCTCTAGCTAAGTCTTGCTCACCCATCTCCTTAACGGGTCCTAGCTTCAACTCTTAAAACCAGGCTGCACCTGCCCTCCTCGGCCTGCCGGGCCTAGCGGCAGAACCGGCACCTGGGAGCCTGAGCTGCCAGGAAGTACACAGGAAGGGAGCCTGAGCTGCAGGATGAGAGGCTCGTCTCTCCCAAGTGGGGAAGGTGTCACCTCACCAGCAACCCTGGGCACCTCGACAGGACGCGAGCCAGGGGCAGGCCACACAGGGAGGCAGCACCTACCTGCCATGGAGACAGCGTAGCTACTCGGAGGGCCTGGCCTCTTTTTTTCAAAAGAGAACAGAGGCTCACTCACGGCAGACATTCCAGTTTCCGGCTCCTCAGCGGCCTCTCCAAGGGGGAGGAGGAAGGAGCAGAGCAGACAGGGAAGAGTCACCACTTACCAGGCCAGCCCTGGTCTCGTAAGCATTAGGTCGCCAGGCAGGGCAAGGGCACCATCACCTTTGCAATGAGGCTGTCTGAGACAGAGGCTTGCCTTCGTGTCCCCAGGCTTTGGCTCGAATTTATCACCTCCGACAGCAGCACCGCAAAGCTCAAAGTCTTCCATGCACCGCAGCAAAGAGCCATTTATTTCTATGGATGTGAATAAACACTGGCTTGGGTGAGGGGGCTGCGGTCTACATACTGAATGTTAAATTTTTTCAAAAATTGTTCCAAATTATCTTTGGTCCAGAGGCACCTTCTGGAAGTGAGAAAAACACCCTGAATCCTGGAGGAATAATCCTTTCCCACTAGACGGCCTTTTCTACCCCGCAATAAAGCAGAAGTGGTGCGGATTAAAGGGCATAATTCATATGTAAGAGATGAGCTTCCAAACTTGCCCGGCAGGGCAGAAATTGCATCCATCTAGGGAAAAGAGGCTGATTTACAAATGAATTCCGTGTTTAGCCCTCCACAACAGGGGCAACAGCAAGCAGGGCCTTTCCTCCTCCTCAGCCGGGATGAGGCCCAAGGAAAAAATGAAAACATCGCAACAGGGATTTCCTGGTTCAAGAATGGCTTAATCCAACTGTACCATGAGGCAGAACTGAGTCCCTACAAGAAAGCACTGTCCTCCACCCACTCCACAGCAGGCCCCAGCCTGACGGCTGTGTCCAACAATCACATGTATTTGAGGCCCTGCAAACAGTCAGATCACACCGAGAATGCGCAGTGACTGGCTGCCTCTGGCCTTCACCACTGCAGCTCCTGGAGGCTGAGGCCCGTTTGCATAATTGATCCAAGCTGCCAGGACTGGCGTGGTGGCCCCACCCCCACCCTGTGGCTGTGTTCTGGAAAGCCTAGGTGCCCTGGCTTTCAAACCACCCTGGGGAACTGTGGCATCAGAGGCCCATCGCAGATACAGACAGGCGACTCTGGGCCCGCAACAGCTTGAGTACCGAAGTGGGTTTTGAGAGAAGAAAAAGGCACAGGCGCTTCAGAAAGGAGGCTGTGGGGGGAGGGGGAGTGCACGCTCATAATTCCAAGATGAGGGATTGGGAATCTGAGGCAGGAGGATCATTGGAAGACCAACCTGGGGACTACAACGTGAGCTCAAGGCCAACCTGAGCTGCACAGCAAGATCCTGTCTCAAAACAACAACAAAAAAAAGGAAGCAGGGGAAGGAAGAGCCACTGGGAACCAACAACGTTCCCCATGGCCTCTGAAAATCACCATAATGGAGGCAAGAAAATACTGAAACTAGGAAGGGAGACACCTCCCTCCCACAGTGAGCTCCTTAGGAGCCGTTGGTAATGCAAAGATTTCAGATGCACAATGTAATTACCCTGCTCAGAGGGCTGTGCAAACATCCTGGGGAGGTCATGGGCTGATCCTCTCTAGCACCTATAAGCATAAGCACAGGTGTGTCACCAAGGATTAGGGCAGCCACCACTGCCAGCTGCGTGGGTAGGGTGGGTGGGTGGGTGTCAACAGCCACGCCCACAAGAGGCAGGTGAGCCACAGACCTCCGTGAGGCAGTGTACAATGGGATGACCAC
>PVKN010024814.1:0-14306 GCA_004027915.1 Capromys pilorides | reverse complement strand
AGTATTGGCTTCGGGAGAGGCACGCACCGTGTGAGCCCCCCGTGCTGCACTCCCCCTTCACGTTGGTGCAGTTAACCCTGTCTGGTCTGAAATGTCAGATGCTGTAGGAGTATTGAAGTAAGCACCACACATATTAGAATCACACTGAAAATGGAGAGCTTTGATGGCAAGGTGAGTTATGGCAGTGAGGTGCATGCAGTAATTACTGCGTCTGTGGATTCTGGATGCTGAGGCCTGTCTAGACATCTGTATCTGTCAGAAGTAAGGTCAGCTGTAGTGAGGCAGAGTCGGAGGAACCAAGTCCTGGCAGCCGTAATGCGTGTAAATTTTGGTTTGTGTTTCGTCTTGTCTTTTTGAGTCAGGGTTTCACTATGCAGTTCAGGCTGGCCTTGAACTTACTTCATAGCCCAGGTGACCTGAACTTGCAGGGACCCTCCTGCCTCAGCCTGCATAGGACTGGGATTAGATGTGCACCACCATGTCCAGCAAAGGATGTGAATTTTGGCTGTAAATCTCCAGCAGCTAGTTTCTAAAACTGCTTGGTGAAATAAAACCTAGTATGAGCATTTTATTCAGCCATGTTGGCTAAATGAAATGTAGAAATAAGTGGTTCTCCTGGGATGGTGAATGAGTCATGGCAGACCCAGGCACCTATCTGAAGACAGTGTAGGGAGTGGCACTAATTAAGAGTAATTTATAGCATATTAATCCTACACTGATCTACATTAATCCATTAACCCATTTTTTAGCGCTTAGTAGTACTTGGAAGACCTGGGTTTGAGTCCTGATGTTGTCATCTGCTCTGTGTGAGCCTGAGTGAGTTACTTGACTGCTCTGAGCCTTCACTGGCATTTACTTAGCAGCTTTGTCAGAATGACGTGCTCTGAGAGTAGTTATGCCAGGCACCTACTAAGCACCCAATCAACCAATGGCTATTTTCATTCTCTAGTTCGTTCAGGGCCAGATAGATAGCTCAGTGATTTAAGCACCTGTTGGCAAGCACAAGAACCCGGGTCCGATCCCTGGTACCTCATGCCATGCCAGCCACTGAAACCAGGTGTGGTGGTGCACACCCATAATGCCAGCGCTGGGGAGGCTAGGACAGGAGGATCACTACAAGTCTGAGCTGCTTAGCACAACCCTGTACCAAGTAAATTAAAAAAAAGGAACGTGGGCCCAAGGGAGATTTTTGGTTGAGGTCCCACATGTAAGACATCAGTAACAGCCGCGAGCAGCATGGAGCTAAGCAGAGCCAGAGTGAGCGCTGCCTGCCTCTTTGTTGTATGCTTCTTATATAGGTTGTTGTCACGTGTTTACATTCTCATGTAGTGCTGTAGCCAGTGCATGTGTGTTAACCTGTGTTACACCATGGATGGTTACATAGCTGTATCGCACTGTGCGCCTGTGCTAGACAAGCAGGGTCGCGTCCTCAGGTGTCCTTAGATGCCCCTGAGCTCTGAAGCTTTCTGAGTGGGTCCCCACATTCCACCCGCTCAAAGGTCGGGGTATATAAATGCAATATTTTATATGTAACAGGGCACAAGTACCTGTATTTAACAAATCAAGAGCTATGTGGTTTTGCAAAACCATTTTTTTCATTTGAATAGTTTCATCCATAAGCAACATCAAAGCCTGGTGGGTAGCACTTAAACCTTGCTGAGAAAGGGCTTCAACTGGCAGGGCTGAGTCTGTGGCCCTTGGCCGTGGTCACATGCTGTTCCTAGTGGTCACCCATTGCAATGCCTGGTCAAGGCATCTGCTAAGTCATTTCCCAGTGAGAATTGGGGCTTATGTCCTGACTCATGATGCCCTGCATGGTCATGTTTTTGGCCATGCTTCTGTACATCTCACCATGGGTCAGCACCCCACAAGGAGCGTGCCCTGTCTGTCACTCCTGGGCTGCCCAAGCTAGCAGCTAAAGAATCAGGCCCCTCAAGACGGCCCAACTGCCAATGCACACATAAGGGGCCTTCTTCATGCATCACGAGCAATCACACTGCCGCACTCCGCCCGTTGGCTTGGTCTGCCTGTTTTGGTTTCAAACCGGAGTACTTCTATACTGGACTAAATAGCAGCTTCTGTCCATTGTGGGGCTTGGTCATGGCTAGACCCAGTTCCCACTTTGCTTGCTGCATAGGGACTAGGGTTCCTGCTGTCCATTCTTCTGAATGGGTCCCAAAACTGTTGGCAGTTCAGCTGCCAATGGGTTAGCTGAAAAAGAGGCCACCGTTGAAGGTAGGTCCCCCAAAGCGTGAAAGTAGGGGCCTGTGCCACTCTCCTCTGGGGCCGGCTGTCCACGTCCATAAGCAGCCTCTCCCTGTCCCATGATCCTGACAGGCACTCAGCAGCATACAGCACAGCTGGATGGGTCATCCTCAGCCCGGGGATACTGACTTTCTCCTTTCTAGAGCAGGGACCCAAACCCAACAGGGGTCTTCTGCTTCCTGTTTTTTTGTTGCAGGCCCCAGCAAACGCATCGTCATGCACACTGATGGTTAGGATGAGTGGCAGGTTAGTAGGGCTTGCACCTATGCAGCGCCCTCTCCGAGCCCTGCAGGGCTTCTTCCACTGTGTCTCTGTCAGAGGGCAGGTTCTACTCCCGCTGTGCAGCCCCAGGTTGTGCTCCTTTTAGTCATCTGGTGTAAAGCATGTGGTAGGACAGCCAGAGGCGGTCCGTCTGCCAGAAACCCAGCAAGCCCACATGCACCTGTAATTGCCATACGCTCCTGGGTCTGGTCTTGCCCGACCATATAACACCCAAGAATCTGACAAATAAGTGAGGTCCCTGAACCTTGTCTTCATTTACAGCCCCTCCCCGCCCCCATGTCAGCAAAGCTTCCTTCAGACTGCGCACAGTGACTTCAAAGCGACAAGACAATCAGGTTCCATAATACCATCATAACAAAACAGTGACACAAAGTGTGGCTTGGCCCAGATGGCCAGGTCCTGGGCCACCAGGCCATGACACACAGTTGGGCTATGCACATAGCTTGTGGCAACAGCAGTAAGGTCCATTGCCTGCTTTCCTGGGTGAAGGCAGATTGGTCCTCACTGCCAGCGACATGCTAAGAACTCACAACCTGTCTGGCCTCTCCACAGGCCACACCGCGAGGGCTGTGCAAGGCGGATCACCCTTTGATTTTTCCAATTCCAAGACTGTGTCCAATTGCTTCATGGGCTCCCGGTAGCTGGTACTTCTTTATAAACACAACCTGTGTGACTTGTGGGAGAATCAGCAGTGTGTGGTATGGACGGCCTCAGACTACAGTTTTTACCATGTGAACTCACCCTGGCATTCTCCCTGCGTGGCGTGAGCCGAGCACTAGTCAGTATGTCCACCATAGTATGCATTCATTAGCCAGGAAGCATAAACATCATGTGGGTGTGGGGGCAAGCTCCTGACGGTCGAGTCACCTGGGCCTTCCAACCAGACGTTGTGACCTCCACAGCCTTCTGTGCATGCAGCAGGTCCTGCAAAATAGTCTGAGGTGCTATACATTAGTGCTGACTCAGCTCCAGTAGCTCCCAACACGACACACTTTTGGGGTCCTAATCAGTAAAAGGAGGCCCTCGTGCTTCTTCACACCTCCCTGCGGCTGCCTTGGCCTGCTGGCCTCAGCCCTTGGCGGTAGTTACTGCTGCTCGGGGCTTTCCCAGCTCCACAGAGTCAGCAAGCACGTTCAGTGGCTGCCTGACCATGCGCAGCCAGGCCGGCATCCAGCAGGTCCATCCAGATCTGGTGCCAGCTGACCTCAGGGACCCACAGCCTGTCCTCGGGGGGACAGCCCAGCCTACCTGGAGCCCCTTCTTTTTCTCCACTGCTGGTATGATTTTTACAGACCTCTGCTTCCCATGGCACTTCCCTTCCGCATCTCCCAGCCCAGCTAAGGCATCCACAGCGCCATGGGTCAGGTGGTCCAGCAAGGGGCTGTTAGTGCTGCCCCTAACCCAGACATGCCAGCGGGCCTGCTCGCCAGGCCCGTGTCCTTCTTGCATGCCGCCAGCAGCTCCTCCTCTGGGCCGTGGCACCACAGTGCAAGCATCCCCTGCCGCGTGCCCATTTCACATGGCATGGTACCAAGTCTAGATAGTGACTTGCTCAGGCAGGCCGCCTGGATTCTCCCAAGCCAGGTGACCTGCTGCCAGCAGTCCATTTATCTGAGTGCCTGCTCCTGGAGTTGTCCTCCGCACATCCTGCAGAGCCCATCTCCTAGAGTGGGCGCTGGCTGTGCTGGCCATTTGCGACATCTCTTTGCGCCTAACCCAGGGGTATCCACCCTGCCATCCCACAGCCATGGCAGCCGTGCGGGCACTGTTTTACCCCTCTTCTGCTTTCGTTGTTTTGCCAGCTCCCACCTCTCCACAGCTGTATAGGTCGTGTGCCGGGTAGAGGTAAGCAGCCTCCAGGGTTTCCTCCCTGGGCCAGCGGTTCCCCCACCTCTGCTTTTTGATGAGTAGCTGCCCTAGCGTGCAACACCAGGAGATTTTCTTGGGGGCTTTCTTGGACCTGAGGACTTACATTTCTGAGAAGGCAGAGCGTCCCATGCCTCGCAGCGTGAGCGCCACAGCAGCCAGCCGTTGCTCAGGATCCTCCTCTATCTGCTGCAGCTGGTCTACTTGCCAGACAAAGCTGTCCGCCTCTTGATTTACACAGCAGGAGAGAGCGAAAGACAGCCAAGCCACCCACCCTGCCGTTCCACAGCGAGGGGGAGGAATTTTGCTGTCGTTTGCTTCCAAGGCTTGTGAGGCATTCCTGGGCTCCAGACTGTTTCCCAGTCTTCCTGGTCCTTCCTAGGGGCCAAGAAGGTGTCCACAGGTAGCCATGGCAGGGCCAGCGTCACTCACGAGCCACTTACCAGGGCTCTCCTTCACCTTTTGGACACTGCTGCCACAGCCTCGTTGGACCTCTCACCTCAGGGTCCCACCAGCTGTGCTTTTATTCCCCTGCTCAGGGGGCCCAAAGGAGATTTTTGTTTGAGGTCCCGAGGTTAAAGCACACCCACGTGTAAGACCTCAGTGACAGCCGCGAGCAGCATGGAGCTGAGCGGAGAGCCCGAGTGAGCGCTGCCTGCCTCTTTGTTGTACACTTCTTATACAGGTTGTTGTCACGTGTTTACATTCTCATGTAGTGCTGTAGCCAGTGCATGTGTGTTTACCTGTGTTGCATCATGGGTGGTTACATAACTGTATCCCACTGTGCGCCTGTGCTAGACAAGCAGGGTTGCGTCCTCAGGTGTCCTTAGATGCCCCTGAGCTTTGCAAAGTCTGGTTCCCCACACTGTACAGCTATTCACACTGCCTAGATCTCTGCTAACATTCTCTAGTATTTAATATGTAGGCTGTATTGTTTGTATAATTATCTGCCTCTATTAATAGAGTTCATGACATGTATCAGTGATAGATAGTTGTGGAAAAAAAAAAGATGGAATTATACCTGAGGGTAAGTGATTCAGCCTGGGTAACCCAACACCTGCGTCACTTTCTGTGAACCCAGGGGGCTTGTCTTAAAAATAGTTCTCTAGAAAGCTGCTGTTCTCAGAAGGACAAGCAAGTGTGGCTCTATTATCTCCATTGAATACTTGCACAAAAATCAGAATAAAAATCATGCTTTGCTCTAGATGTTTAAGGTTGGATTAGCTCAGCATAGGGTGCATGCCTACAATCCCTGCACCAGGAGGCCGAGGCAGCAATGTTGCTGTGAGTTCAAGGTCAGCCTGAACCACAAAAGCGAGAGCCTGCATTTAAAAAAAAAAAAAAAAATTGACCCAAGCATAGCATTCTTTATAGCACGGTAGCAAGACACTGACAATATCCAGGAACGTGTCTTTAAGGAAGCATGGGCAACTGAGAGTCTGTGAGCAACCTGACATACATTTTATATAGTAGTGATGATGCTGACTTATAAAAGACTAACTATGATGGGGCATTAAACATGCATGCTTACACCTGATCTTGATGCTTAACTCAGTGTGTATACGAGATATTATTAGAACAAGTGTTTGTCCAGTAGTTTAGATTATAAATAACCCTGTTCTAACTCATTTTAAACAATGTAGTATAAATGATGCCAAAAAAGCTGGAACATTTTCTTCTCTCCAAGATCTTAGGTTTGTAAACAAGGCTCTGAAGGCGCTACTCCTGGAACTAATCTAGGCCCTCAAACCTGTCATCTTTTGAAAGATGAGAATCCAAGTCTCTTGAGTACTTTTAATATTTTAATTTTTAAGAATGTGTTTACCTCCTAAGAGTGCCTTCAGTGGGGCTTGCTCTTTGGCCACTTGGCTTGTTTATGTCATGTCATTAGGAAAACAAATCACTGGGCATCGCCTCAGCAGCTGTGATTGCTTAGGTTCTCCGTGCCAGGGAAGTGAGTGCAACCTAGGACCTAATTTAGCCCGATACAGGCTTAACAGCACATGTTTTGTTTTTCAATAAAAACTTTGACCTAGCGAAACCATAAGTTCCCCTATTCCCCCAGCTGTTGAGTGTGTCGAGTTTCATTGCTGGGGATGGAACCAGGCCTTGGGCAGTTCGGCGAACACGCTCCACCCCTGAGCTGAGCTGAGCTTCCCACCCAGAAGAAACGCGCGCTGTGTGAGAGCCCAGGGCTGGGCTGGGTAATTGGTAGTCTTAGCGATATCTTTCTTTCCACTTTGCAGTTGAAGAGTAAAGCTAAGATAGGTAAAATAACCTGATAGCACAGCTTGTGAGTGGGAACAGCCTAAACCTCCAGGCCACCTAGCTCTTTCCTATTATACTTTGCTGTTTTAAAGGATCTTTCCAATTAATAGGCTTGGACTTTGTAGAAACGTGTTTTTACTGCTGTATACGGACCTCAGGCATTTGAGAAGATCACCTTGGGATTTACCAAGTAGATAATATGCCCTTGTTTTATATCATCTATTATAGCTTTCTTACAAGCCAGAAAAAAACAAGCCTTCTTCAGAAACTTATAAATGCCATCCTGATGTTTACAGGAAAACTAGCAGCCCAGATAAAGTACTTTACTGAATAAAATTCTCGCAGTTGAGTTTTATTTCTTAATATGACATATCTCTTGGAGTACATTTTTTTATACTTAATTCTAAGTTTTTAAGAACTTAGCTTTATGATGCCAATCAGTAGTTTTATGAAACATGCTGATAGCACCAGCCATTCCTTAAAAGCTGAAGGGTTATAACTGGAGGGATAGCAGTACGGAATGACCTAGGAACCTTCGTGCATCAGCATTTGTGGAAGAATGGTCCACTTGGAAGTGTACATCAATTCAGGTATTTTTAAAATGTGGTTTTCTTTAAAATAAAATAAAAAAAAAAAAGTGGTTTTCTTTGGCTTCTAGTGAGGATGTGAGTAAGTAAACCTTCAGGTCTGATTTCCTGGCTTGAGCAATGAGGAGGATGATCCTTGTTGCCCTCACCTCCCATAGTTCTGGAATCAAAGTCAGAGTGCCAGGTGTGAGCCAGGCACTGTGCTGAGTGCCACTGCGCAGTAAATACACAGATGGCGCTGCCCGCTGGGCGTGTCCGCGTTGCTGGAGGCTGGTATGAAGCCAGGTAAAGAGCAAGGGCTGAAACCAGTCAGCCGATCAGGGCGGGTCTAGGGACCTCTGGGCCTGGCTCTGGAGTAAGGGAGGTTTCGCTGGTGAGAGGACAGAGCACATGGCAGCTTAGTATTTTGCGGGCACACTCAAGGCTGGTAGCAGTCAGGCTGGAGCTTTGAACTCAGGACGTCCTGACGCCAGACCCGTCCTCTCTGGAACCTCCAGCTTCTCTGCCTCTCTCACCGACTTCCCAGCACCTTGCTCTCACCTCAGGTGGGGCCTCAGGTCCTCAGGAGCTCAGCGCTTGGCTAGCTGTGGAGCTGGGGTGGGGGCCACATCTTTTCTTACGAGATAGGAGAGCTTGAGCCTCCTGGCCCTGTCCTGGAGGCTCGTCCAGGGGCCTCTGGGGTCAGCAGGTAGGAGCAGATGCTGCTTGCGACCTCCAGTTCAACAGTGGCCTCTTGGTGCTCCTCGGTGGCTTAGTGGTGCCGAAGTTCTGTCCTCTTGCGTTCCCTGTCCAGCACAGTCCTGAGAAAGGAAACTGCACACTGCTGCCACAGCGCTGCCTGCCCTCTGCCTGTTCCTCAGACCTTTCCTGGAGCTGCCGTGGTCGTGTTCGTTCCTGAAAGGCTGCACATAAAAGGTTTCCGCTCCTTGCAGAGTTCAGAGCCCACTGTCCTGAGCAGGGGAAGCACCCCCCGCCCCCTTCTTCTTCTCCTTCTTCTCCTTCTCCTTCTCCTTCTTCATCTTTTTGAGACAGGGCCTCACTATGCAGTTCAGGCTGGCCTTGAGCTCACGTTTGTAGCTTAGGCTGGTCTCAAACTCGCACCGATCCTCCTGCCTCAGCCTCCCAAGTGCTGGGATTACAGGCATGCACCCCCATGCCCAGCCCTCCCCCCCCCCCTTTGAGCCAGGGTCTCCCTATGTAGCCCAAGATGGCCTTGAACTAGAAGTGATCTTCTTGCCTCTGCCTCTCAAGTGCATGGGCCACCATGCTCTGCTTAAGGGACATATTTCTTCAATGAGAAGTTTTTCTGATGGTTTCTGCCTGTCCTTCCCCACCTAAGCCATGCTGTAAGGGGGTGGATTTTTGTTGTTAAAGTTTGTAGAGATAGTGTGGACTAGTACACTGGAGCCTAGTACCTGAAACCTGAAAAAAAAACTTAAACCTTCGCATCTCCAGGTAATTTTAAGATAAATAAATGAATTTAGGCAGAATGCCACTGTTTTATGTAACAGGAGTCTTGGTACTGCAAATACCTAATTAGGTCTTGTATCGCCAGAATTTAGCAACTGACTGCTTTGCTTTTCAAATCTCGTCCTCCTCAGCCTGTTAACCTGTTGTTCTTGCCCTCTTAAAAGGCACTGCATACGTTTCAGGAGAGAATTTTGCAGACCCTGCCCTGTTTTAGAAGCCAACTGGCTGTGCTTTAGTGGGAACTTTTGAGGTCTTCCGTAGTTATTGGGGTTGACGTGCAGCTCTTCCGGATGGGGGCAGATCTTTGCCTGTCTGTTTTCAGAGGCCCGCTCGTTAAGAACCTGATGGACTGCCTGTGTACTCATCTGTTCTCTTCCCCAGCCCTTCTTGGTCCTGAGATTGACTTAGGAGTTTGTCTGTATTTTTAGGAGCACCTAGGCGTGCGCGTTGTCGGGCCTGCCGGCGTCCTTTGTCACTACCAGTCTGCTGCTCCTTGCTTTCAAGTTGCCTCAACACAGCTGAGTTGGTACCGGAGCGGCGCTAGCCGGAGCGCGCTGCCAAGCCGACAGGAAGCCGTGTGGACGAGCGCCCGGCCGGCCGGCCAATCAGCGGCGAGCGCTGTTGCTATGTGGCCCGCTCTCTGCCTTTGTGGGAGCCTCGGCTGGCTGGCTGGCTGGCCGAGGGCGCGCACAGCCCGCAGCCCCGGCTGGCTCGGCGGCGGCCCGGCCTCCTCGGCCCTGCAGACCTCGGGACCGCCCGCCGCTGCCAGCGCCGCCGCCGTGACAGCCGGCCCAGGGCAGCTTGGCTCCTGCAGACTCCAGCATGGTTTTCAGGGGGAACAAAGGGCTTCCCGCAGAAGGTGTGTGGCCAAGTGCGTCCAACGGCTTTATTTTTAAGCTTTCCCTTCTCGGTAGCTGTTTATCCGTTGTGGGGCTTGCTTCGCGTGGGTTTTTAATAAATAGCCCAGGAAAATGGTCTTTTCGAATAACATTGGGCTTAGGGAATTTTCTCCGGCTTGGCCCAGCGGTCTCTGAACTGCATTGCTTAAAAGATTATTAAGAGAAGAAGCCAATGCAGTGTGCTCGCTTTAATGGGATGAAATGTGGACAGAAGAAGACGACTGGAGGGACTGGGAGCAAGCCAGATGTGGTAACACATCTCTGTGTGGGCAGAGGGGCTTGTTGTGTTTGTCTGTTGCTGTTTTTAACTGTTGAGTGTTTTTAAAATGTTGTGTAGTTTTAATTAAAGTAATCTGGATTTGACTCACGTTATCAGAATTTGGCGTCGTGGGGGTTTTGGCATAAGGGCACTGGCAGGGTGTGCTGTCAGACGCGTCTGGCGCCGCCGCCGCTGCAGATCACGCAGTCGTGTAGTTGCTCAGTCTGTTGACGGGCTCTGCGCAGTTCCGATAAGGCGGCCGCGTGCTTCGGGCCCTGCTGCCGCCGCGCACAGCCCACCTGGAGCACGGGCCGTGCAGGTGCGAAGATGCGCAGGGCAGCCGGTGATGTAACGCTTCCACACCTGACTGGCCGAATACTGCAGGCAGTGCAGTTTTGTTAATTTATGCCACACTAATTCAGTGTTTATCATAATTGAGTGGCATATAGCTTGCAGTTTGCTTCCGTGGGATCTGGAAAAACTGGTTTGTCTTGACAGATTCTAGGAAGGTTTACAAGGGATTTCTTGTGCATTTTCTCAAGTCCTGTGAAATTAGTTTACGTAATTGATTTTAGTGATTCTTTTAAAATTGATTAAAGCAGAGCAGATTAACATATTGCCTGTGTTATGAAGTCGACATTGAGCTAATGACCAACTTTTCTTGTACCTGTTTAGTTACATATAATTAAGCAATTCCTTTTTAATGTTCTTATTGACTTAGGCCTGTGAATAAAGTTAGTGTAAGTTCAGAGAGCTCTATTAACTTTACAAATGTTCTATTTTGGAGGAAGAGTGATTCTGTTGTTCTTGTCAAGAACTACCTGATGTTAGAAACTCTTACCAATCAATGTTAGTGCTTTTGGTGAGGAGAGCTGTTTCTTTTCTTTGAAATGAACTAAAAATATATTCTTGCTCTAACAACATTCGTGAATATATTTGTATTAAATTAAGCCTTAGAATTACAATGCCAATTTGTAAAATAAGTTGCTCTTAAACACTTAAAATATTTCGAGGGGGGCCTTTGTGTTACTGAACTTTAAAAGATGGCTATTTCTTAGTTTTTCTTTGTTAAGTGCATCTAAAAAAGTTGAACTTAATAGAAATTATCATAAAACTTCCAGCAAAATAAAGGTAGTGGTACCATTTGGACTGGCCAGCCTCATAGCGTGACGCGGTTGCTTCCCCAGGAGCAGTTGTGTACAGTGGTGAGGTGTGAGTGCAGGGCGAGAGGAGCCTGGGTGTGCAAGAGGACCCCACCGGCCCCGAGAGCTCAGCCCAGCCATAGTTGTACACTTGATTTTAGCCAACAGGCTGAGAAACGATGCCTACCCATATTTTTAAAATTCATTCTTCTCCCAAATTACAAATTTGTTGGGAGGGATGTCTTTGTTTTGTTTTGTTAAGACAGGGGCTCAGTACGTCATCCAGGCCAGCCTTGAGCTCACTGGTGTAACCCAGGCTGGCCTCAAACTTGCAGCAGTCCTCCCGCCTCAGCCTCGCGAGTGCAGGCCACATGAGCATGCATTACTAATTTATTTACTAATTATAGAATAAAAAAAGATCTACTTCCATGTGTTTGTTTCGCTTTTCCCTTTGGTTTTTCCACTACAATTATTAGACCTTTAAGAGCAGGCTGTTTTCATTCATCTGCTGCAAGAGATGGAGGGACCTGGGGCGGGTAGAGGTTGAGTAGGTGTCGTGTCCTGCAGAACCTTTGCCGCTGCACTCAGAAGGAGCGTTCTTGGAGAATCACAGGCTCACCCTGTGTTGAGCACCTCGAGGTTCTGCGCATGGGGCATCCGAGGCTTCCTGTTGAGTCAGGACCTCAGGCAGTTGCAGCCCATTGTCTGCACACTTACAGTAGCACTGTGAATGTAGCTCAACTCTGTTTGATAATAAAATTTTCCTCTTCTTCATAGCTGTAAATTAGCTACTTACTTATACATGTGGAAAAAACTTTGGAGCTCAAAAACAGTGAATTTTTGTTGTTGTTTGTTCATGTGGGTTGCTTGAGAAAGAAAAGTAGAGGAGTCCAAATACCACATGCAGTGATTGCTGTCACTGATATTTTTTAAAAACTGAACTTTTAAGTTTGAAATTGCTCGACCATAATATGCAAGTGTTGTTTCATTTAAGTTCTAAAAATCTGTAACATAAAACCTGAGGAGTTGATCCCTGGTGCCACATGCTGCGCCAGCTCCGCCCCTGTTGCACTGAGCCAGCCACTGAGTCTGGGCGTGGTGGCGCTCGTCTGTAATCCCAGCACATGGAGGCTGAAAACAGGAGGATTACTAGGAGTCTGAGCTGCGCAGTGAGACCCTGTACCAAATACATTTAAAAAAAGGGATGGGTTGACAATCTGGATCTCTTTTTATGTACTTCTCTGGAATCTTTTAAAAATCGTTACTGCTTCAGTAATTATCCCAAGTGTGAGTTTCCTGAACTCTGGAAGTGTATGCATTAAGTCTTGCATGGCCTAGTGTCTCTTTACCACCATCTTACAGAAATTTGGTTGCTCCTTCACGGCCTCAACTGAAGAAAGGTTTGCTTTTCACCATCACAGCTGGGAAGGGAAGTCGGGCTTCCTATTTTGTGTGGCAGTGTCATTATTCTCTGACACTGGCTGGCTGGGGCATGGGCTGGGCCCATGGCCCTCTGCTCACACACGCCCCCTTGGCAGGTGGAGAACCTGGTGCTGGTGCCTGCCCTTGTCTGGCCTTTTCAGGTCTCATCTTGCATACACTTCACCGCCTTCACAACAATGTAGTATCTTTCCTTTTTTTTTTTTTAAGTTTATTTTATTTTCTTAAATCTCATTTATTTGTTTGTGTTATGGCGGCTCAGCCTTCCCTGGAGGGTGGGGGTGGGGGCCAGCATGTGGTGCCTGGGATCAAGCCGCGGTCCCTGCGGTGGGCTAAACTTCCTGATGCATGTGCTTTAGACCGCTGAGACATCTCACCAGCCCAGTATCTTTCCTTTTTATCATCAAATGTTTCTATAACTAAAAGTCAAAGATGAAAGCTATATAAAGAGTTGTGATGTCAATTTGATCTAATTCTATAATCCATTGTGAGGAGACTCACCTTAGTGGCAGTGTAAGAGAAACTGGAACTTCTGTCCTTTTTCTTAATTCACTGGTGTCAATTTTACTTATTCAGAGGATTCTGAACATCAAAGGAATTGAATGAGTTTTATGGTTATCATGGGGATAGTAAAACTATAAATTACAGAAAGTTGTCAACATAGGATATAAAATGTAGTTAAGCCTAAACCATATGCAGTTCAATAAAAAATATGACTGTTTAAGCCCTTTGCAAATATTATTATACATAAAAATACATTGCTATGGCTCCCTCTCAAAATTCCCTGCCCTCATTTGGAACACACCCATCTAGCGTCCTCGCCACCCTCCCTCCGCAGCAGCTCTGGAGTCGTCTTTCCTGAGGGTCTTTAGCTGCGCCGTCCTTGCTGTCTCAGTGTCCTGCATCAATGCAAAGCATCTCCCTCTGCTGGGCTTTTTACGACTTCCGGCAGGAGCCAGATGTGGACGTGGTGCCAGATCCAGTGACAGAGGTAGATAAGCTCATAGTAACTTCTTGTTGTGTTTTGTTTTTAAAACTTAAAACTTTTATTACTACATGTTTGCAGTACACACTGGTAACATTTCTTGTGGGGAGTAGGTACATACACCTAAGACGTATCAATATTTAAACATTTTATGATGATTTTGACAAATTCCCTTACACAGCTGATCAGTGAGAGGTGGTCCTGAATGTGAAAAATGTTTAAATCTAGAGATGTGTTATAATAAAATATCTTGCCATTAGTGTTTCTCCACGTCCTTTACGGTAATGTTTTTGTTTTGTTTTAACCTTTGGCTTTTTGAGGCAAAGTCTTGCTGGACGGTCCAGACTGGCCTTGAACTTGCACTGATCCTCCCGTGTCTGAGCTTCCCGAGTGCTGGGATTGATTACAGGTGTGTGCCACCGTGCCTGACTTATAAATTTTTAAAAATTCAGACAGTCACCAGATCTTCTGACTACCTTTTGTATGTAGGTCAGATTTTGCTGGAAATGTTCCCTAGAGACTGTGTTCTAGATTTTAACGTGTAATAATATTTTAAAAGGTTTAAGCAGTCACCATATTTTTTACTGAATTGCATATGGCTTCAACCTGTGTATTTGAGGGACATGATACCATCAGTTATCGATGTTGTGTTCTGTCATTTGAATTGCTAAATATTGGCATTAAAATTTAAATTAGTCTGTTTCTTCATATCTTGAAGGTGTTTTGTTTTATCAAGCTTCCAGTTCTGAGGGGCTTGTCTATGTGGTTATTGAGCTGTAGAATACAGGGTGTGCTTTCACCTGCCTGGGCCTTAGTTTAAAGTGAAAGAATATGGGGAAGTGA
>PVKN010024813.1:0-14326 GCA_004027915.1 Capromys pilorides | reverse complement strand
GGGGGGGGGGGGGGGGGGGATTATTGCAGAGTTCCACACCAGGCTGGGCTACTCAGTGAGCTAAAGGCCAGCATGAAGGAGACAAAATATTAATAACAGTGCAGCCTCCCTCAAAGGAGGAAAAGCTTTGCCTTATGATGACAATGCTCCATGGAGAGGAACGCCGTGGAGAAAGAACGTGGGGCAGCTCACCAAGCTCTGAAGTTGCTCCCGCATGGAGTTCTGCCAGTGTTGAGCCCCGTGGGCTCCTTCCTTGGTGAGATCCTGCTACTGTGACCAGGACAGCCCTGGCTTGATCTTTGGCCTGTCCTCCTCTTGGCATAGTAACAGTCCATTGATAAGGGGACCCTCTCGCACCACAGACCCTTCTCACTGAGCACACATAGGAAATGGGGCCTTGGTTCATCAATGATTTCTCTGTCAATAACTTGGTTCACAAACAGCCACCTTTGCCGGTATTTTCTCCCAGGTTGTAAGCTCTGCACCTCATGATGAACACGATTGTAGCCATCTTTTCTGCAGGAATACCAATGTGGCAAATGTTCCTGAATTGTGGAACAGCTTGAGCTCATGAATGCAGGTATCACTGTAAAATTCATCAGAGAATTAATTTAGGTCAAGACTCTGGTAATCCAGGTTCCCAGGCTCCAGGCTGTCTGTCCTGACTCCTGCCACACAGACGCAGGGTGCTGCCTCTCTCATGACCTCATTGTGATGACCTCAAGTCGCATGCTTGGGCCTCTCCCTGCATTAGGACTCACTGTACATCCAGGGGCCTGGTGACCATAGGTGACTCCCAGCATGGAAGATGTCACTGCAGTACCAATGGACTCATGGAGCCCATTTGTACATTGCCACACTATGAGGTCAACACCCCAATGTCACAAAATCCTGAAGGGCTTTAAACTCAGAACCAGAATTTTCGTGCCATCTCCACCATGTGCTAGACATGGACACTCAACTGAGTGTGTTTGCTCAAGGCCCAACTGTGAAGAGGCATTTGGATGAAAGGTTTTAGATCTCTAACTCCAGTGCCTCTTCTCAGAATAATTGTGTTCTAGTCAACTTTGACATCCGCCAGTGCTCCAAGAGTGGTTGGAAGCTCGCTGTGCACTGTAATAACTAATACATGCTACAGCTCTAAGAATGGGCCGCGATGTACCATAGACCTAGGGAGCCTGCTGCTGCAGTAGGAACAAGGTCGTGCACCACTCCAAGTCTCCCACCACTGGGCTTGGTTTATGTTGGTGACATCAGGGCCATGCTGGAGTTCAGCTCACCTACTTTCCCAGGAGCTCAGGGCTTCTGCACGGAGCCTCACTCGTGTTGACCTGCTGTGTCTCTGGTTTGTAAAACTGTGATTCTCAGCTTCAGGCAGCCAAACCTGGATCCTTCCCTGCCCAGAAGCTCTCCCTTCCCTCCAACTCCCAGAGAAAGAAAAAGATTCTGATTTCACTGTATTTTCATGGACTGGGGGCCGTGTTTTCAGCACGCGGTGATCACATTCCCCTCTGGAATGGGCTCCTCTGCATACCGCCTTGCAGTTCTTTTCATATCCGGCCTCTCTCCTCCCTCCATCTCTTGTCCTCTTCCCCTCTGCCACAGATCCCTCTCCCGGTGTTGTTATCTGTCCTTCCTTCTGCTCTGTGTACCTCCATTGGATTTCTTTTCTAAGAGCAGCAGTGACTGTCCCAAGCCCCACTGCAGTAAGGCCTGCTCCACAGTCTGAGGCCCAGGTCTTACCTCACTGGAAGTCCAGTGTGGACCTGTGTCAGGGGCCCATGACTGAGAAGACAGTGTGGAGCTGCCCTGGGCTGTGAAGGGGAAGGCTGGGCAAGCAGCCTGGTCCTGTCAGGACTCCTAGATGCTGGGCCACTGCCCATGAGGAGATGTGGAGGGGAGAGAAAGTCCACGAGCAGAGATGAGGAGCTCATGGCTATAGGACAGCGTTGGGTCCCTACGTCTCCTGGTGCTGAAGGAGCCTGATGGGTAAAAAGGGGGAAACATGCTGCCCCACACTTGAGCTTCCTCACTGCAGCAGGGCGCGAGGGTCCTGAGATCCTCACAGCTTTGCACCATGCCACTGCACTTACATGAGGCTGAGGGAGGAGAAAGGGAGAGCTGGAAGGGAAGCACACGGAGCTCCCGCATTCCCACACAGCGCTCTGCGGTCCCAGATGAGGGATTCCCACTCACCACGTGTTCCATCTGTTTGCTTGAGGCTTTGATCAGTTATGAAAGGTCACCTGATAAGCCTGGCGGGTTTCCTCTTTGTATTCATCTCTGGCCATATTTATTCTTTATAAAATATATAGTAGAATAGAAGAGGAATCATTCTTAATTTCTAAAATAGGCTGCATGCTCCTAGCTTTTCTTGAGGCACAGTGTAACAAGCCCATGGCAGTAGATGGGCCTAAAGCACATATCAAGTTGGGTGTGTTCCAACTGGAGTGTGTCCAGGTCACAGCTTAATCCTTTTCTTTGCCAAGCACAAGTGGTTCTAGCCACATGGACTCTTAATTTTGGACCAGAGAGATTTTCTAAGGAGATAGAAAATGTAATTACAGTCATTCCCAGGGTTCCAAGACAAATTTGGTTAATGTTAAGGGAAGTAACTCAGACACACAGGCTGCAAAGTTGCATGGATTCTTTCATATATTATATAATATAATATATGTACAGAGAGAGAAGAAGAAGGAGGAGGAGCAGCAGCAGGGGGAGAAGGAGGAGGAGGAAGAGGAAATGGTATTATGCTCTAGTATGGGCCATCTTTGAACAAATATATGTTGACTTAGTACAAGAGTCATATCTTTTATGTGTTCTTTAGCTTGTTAATCTGCTCTTAAAACTGTTTGTTTGATCATTAGCCATATCCCTTTTTTTGGTATTAGGAATAGAATTCACATTCTCTCACTTGCCAGGCAGGCACTGGGGCACTGAGCCATATCCCTGGCCCATTATCAGTTCTTAGATTTGAATATAACACTGGAATAAGGAAAGAGGAAGTTTTTCAAAAATGCCATGAAGTGCTCCAGAGAAAGTGTGACTCAGGAGGTCTAGGGCTGAATCTGTTTTGATACTGCGTTCTCAGGGGACACAGAGGCTTCTGACACAGGGCTCACTGGAGAGCATCTGTGATGACCAAGAAACTCACTGAGCTGCCCTGGGCCATCAGGACGCAACAGGGGCAGTGACCAGTATAGTAGTTCCTTGAGATTTGATCCTCAGCATAGCTCAGTCTTGCACAATACCCCTCTCCCAAGAGCCACTCTGGTGCTAGTGCGCCCAGGCAGGGTGGGTACTGCCTGGGTTTCAGCTCTAACTCCAGCTGGCCACGCAGGAGCAGCCACATACACAATACAGTGCACAACGTGGCTGGCCACTTGTCAGTCTGGCCTTTTCTTGGGGCCAGAGCTGCAAGTCACTTGTGTCTCACCGGGACCAGGCTGGTGACCAAGGCAAAGCTGTGTTTGTGGAGCCAGGGTCCCGCCCCCAGAGCATCCGGGTCTGAGTCCTTCTTTCCCCTGCCTTCCCTGCAGTTCCTCCGGGGTCTCTGTCATTTCTGACTCCGGTCTTCTCTATGCTTGTGGAGAATCCTGCTCCTGCTGCTGCTCCTCCTCCTCCTTCTTCTTCTCTCTCTGTACATATATTATATTATATTATATTATATTATATTATATTATATTATATAATATATGAAAGAATCCATGCAACTTTGCAGCCTGTGTGTCTGAGTTATTTCCCTTAACATTAACCACTCTTGTGCTTTTCTGAGTTGTTCTTTCCCAGGTCCCTAAACCCCCAGGCTCTGCAGAGAGAGATTTGCTTGTGGAGTTTCACTCTGCCAGCTTCTTCTCCTCTTGAAAGCATTTGTATGACACGTGCAGCTATAGCGTGTGCAGAGGTGAACCACACACCCGGGCACATGGATCAGAAACTGAAGTCACAGAAAATGTCATTCCAGGCAGAAGGAAATAGAGAGAGATGAGGACTAACTCTGAAGTAGATTTCAAATCACAAAGTGTAAGTGGACAAAGACGACGAGGCAGAATGTAAAGGGCCCAGCCCGCCACGGCTCCGTGATGAGTGCGTGTGTGTAACCGCCCTGCCCAGCGCTTAGAACCCAGCTGCATAGGTCAAACGTGGACAGACTTGGAGACAAGGAGACATGACCAGAGAACAAGAGCAGAGAACTTCAAACCCCACTTCGAAATGTCAGGAAGTTTACCAAAGTAAAAATGAGCTGGGAAAGAGCTAATTTACAGTGCAAGCTAGCTCAAGAGAGTTTGACATTTACTGAGGGAAGCTTTCACCAAATAGTAAAAAAGGACACTTCTTTCTCGGCAGCACCCAGCAGTTTCTCCAGATTAAATACTGTGACAGCTCACAACTACGTGCAACAATTGGTGGTGACCTCAACCACAGCGCCGGTGTTTCTAACATAAGGCCGTGCAGATAGACACCAACCAGAGGAAACTCTGCTCGTGAAAGAAGGGCACCGTGGCTGCACAGCGAGGGGAGGGCCAGGCAGCGAAACCCTGAAATGGGAACAGTTACTTGAGATGAAGGGAAATAAAAGCACAGCAAGTGCATTGATTGGAGACATCAGAAGCATTGTTGAGAGGGAAACAAAGAGCGAGACAGCTCTGCTACAGCAGGCAGGAAGGCCTCGTCCCATCAGCAGGTTAGTAAGAGGGGGGGAACCTCAGCTGACCATTCAAAATTACAGGACACAAAGAAGCAAAAGCAAAATTAGCAGGCGGAATGAATAATAAAATATGCAAGAAATTAAGGAACTTCGATATGCTTATTTTTAAAAACTGAATAATACAAATAGTTGATTGATAAAAAGTATAATTTAGGGAGACTTAAAAAAGTTTAAAATAAAAAAGAACAAAGTTGAAAAGGTAAAATATCATAAATGATACAGGAAGCTAGTAAGAGTCATAACAAATTCCTAAGAGTCATTACATCCCAAAGTGTTCAAAACCCTAATACATAATGAATAAAATGTTTGACACAAGCTGCCCTCAAGACTGGATCACAGGACCTGAAGACTCAGCATTCAGTAATGAGTGACTGCCTGGAATCCATGGGACAAATTCCTGTCAAGAAACAGTCTGAGGTAAAATGCTTACACTGCAGCACTCTACAGAGCATTTTAAACAATGATCCTAAATTCATTTCTAAGTTTTCCAGATATTAAAGAGGAAGCTATTCTTCCAGGTTTTTGTTTCTTACAGACAATAAAAATATATATTTTTTTAAAAATTACAAATGACTCAGAATTTCACTAAAGAACATAAGAATTCAGCAAAGCTCATAATATGGCATATTGTTTTCTTCAAATTAGTGGTTCAGATTACCAGATTAAAGCATGCACATTTGGGCAAAAACATTAAAAATAAGAAAAATTTAAGTGAAAATGGTTCCTTTCCGGAGACCAGTAGAAATCAGCAGTCCAGCTGTGTAAGCTACCCTGCGTGTGCACGTGGATGTATCTGTGCTTCCTTCTTGCTTTTCTCCTTTCCCTCGTCCCCAGTATTCCTTCCCTTTGCGCAGTTTCACAAAGGATGGCACGTGGTACTGTGGATCAGAAGGTTCGAATAGAAACACGGCAACACTCAGGCAGGTGGAAGGCAGGAAGAGATAGTGCAGGTCTCGTGGTCACTGTCGGCTTCCACCAAACACAAACAAGAATCAAGAGCACACAAGGACATCAAAGGATCTCGGGAACACTGACCACCCTGACTTTGAAGATCAAACAGCGATCTTCTCTAATGTGTCCACCAGCTCCAAGCTGTCTCCTGACTGACCCATAAATATGGGTGCACTCTTCACTCCACACACACCGGGACCCTGCTCCCCTATCCTCCCTGACTCCAGCCATGAGAACCCTCGCCCTCCTCGCTGCCCTGCTCCTGCTGGCCCTGCAGGCCTGGGCTGAGCCTGTCCCAGAGAAAGCTGAGGAGGCCCTGGAGGAGCAGCAGCCAAAGGAGGAGGACCAGGGTGTGGTAGCTCCACTCAAAGGAGCTGAGGACTCTGGTCCTCAAGATGCAGGTGGGATGCCCAGTGTGATGGAGGCGCAGACGCTAGAGTGCAAGGTCAAGGGCCGGGCTGTGGTGCGGGGCTAGAGAGATCTCTGTCACCTACTTGATGGTTTTAACTTCTATGGGCCTTCACTGTCTCACATTTGAGCCACGAAAGCCCAATAAATCAGGAGACGTCCTTCTTCCTAAGGCTTTGCTTCCTTCTCACAATGCTATGCTTTCCACTTACCCAGAGGTGCAGATGAGTTCTTCCTGCATCCCTGTGAGTAAAAAGTTGCACAGATTACATTTTTCTCTGCTAGAGGCCACTCCAGATGCTGGTAAACTCAACCCAGACAAGGCAGACTCCTCGATACTCCGGAACACACTTGAAATACTTCGTTTAGTAAACAACATCCGTCGTCTCATACCTCCCAAACGCGTTCAGTCTGTTTCCCTACCGCAACCATGGCCCGTGCCCCAAAAGCCAAGACTTGGAACCCTTAGAGAAAATGACCCTCGCCCTGAAGATGAGGTAAGCTTCCACTTCCCCTTCTTTGGGGAGAAGTAATTGGTGCGCTATCAATGCTAGCTGCAAGGAAAGCTCACATTTGGGGAACACCATGAGGTTTACCCCCAAGAGAAACTTCTTCACAGTAGGCTAGATTTCTTGAAAAAAATCTAGTGCACAGTCTAACGTACTGCCTGAGGGACTTTATAATCAGATACTTTTTCGGAAAAGGGGTGGCTGGCGTGGAACCACAGAACACCTATACTACAGCATGCACATGTAGGCAGAAGCACAATTTTAATAGCTAATCTTGGACATGTCTATGTTCCTAACCACAGTTGAGTGGATAAAGAAAATGTATCTGAAAACCTTTTGGACTCACTAAAGCACTGCTCTGTAGAAAAGCAGGGTAAGCGTGAGGCTTTCCTATGTAGAGAGTTGCAGAGGAAGACCATAATATGCAATGAAATAAACCACGCACACAGTCTCAAATCTTGCATGGATTCTCCTGTATCATAGGCACAGATATAAAGAACAAAGCAAGATGCAGATAACAGGAAGCAAAAGGTCTTTTTCAAGTGGCAAAAGGAAGAAAAACAGACAGAGCAGGAGTGTGGGAAATTGAACAAAGAAACAACTGGGACTGAGTGGAAATAGCGCATTCTGAAGTGAGAAGGGAACCAAAAGCCAGAAGGTGCAGGGAGAGGAGGTGGGTAAGGAAACAGACCCAAGGAGCCATTTGCATACGATAAACACTCTCATGGTGCGCACAAACATATATGTACTAAGGCACAAAGGAGAGACCAGAGTCAGGTATGTGCATCTGCTCCACTGCGTGCATGCTGGGTCTGAATCAGAGAAGGGACAACAGGTGAGGCGGCGTCCCCACTCCTGGAAGGACCAGGCCTGGCCCTGGCTGTCTGATCCCATCCACCCCAGGGATTGGCACTGCTGGAGGCAGCAGTGCTGATGTGACAAATGCAGCTCAGCGCGGGCCTTCCCAGGGCTCTGTCTGCCACCGCTGCTGACCCCAGCACTCGGTCCTCAGTGTTGTCTTCCTGTCCCCAGGCCCAGCAGGAAATCTGACCTGGCGCTGCAGAAAGAGAGTTCGGAGCACAGGGCCAGAACCTGCTCATGAGCCTCAGAGGCTGCATGCTCTGCTGTCATCAGCACAGAGAAGAGAGAAGAGAGCACCTGGATGCCGACGCTCGTGTGACACCGCATCCCCACTGTACCTGATCTCAGGGCTCCTTCCCTATTTCAAATAAATTCCTCCCAGCAAGCTTTGCATTCAGGTTTCTGATATCTGTAATGTGCCTCACACAGAACCACCTGAGTGTCTTCAGTGCAGCATTTTTTAGCAATGTCCTGGCTCCCAACTCGGAAGATGACCTCAGCCTGGAGGACACAGAGAAAAGGAAGATCCCTTAGGCTCAGCGCTCTGCCTGCCCTCCCACTTCCTAGCTGTACCTCTCTTTAGGTCACACGCGCTCCTGGTCACTGCCCCTCTCCATCACATTCACAAAGACATAAAACCATTCTCAGAGAAGGCACCGTGCTCCTCATGACATGTTGATTATTTAAAAGAACCTGATGAGTTTTAGAGCAAGGGCCATGGCAAAGGCTTTATCATTATCTGACTCATCCCAAAGAGTCGTATTTCAGGATTTGATACATAAGTAAAATTGGTCTTTGCTAACACAAAATGCAGAGAAAAAGCATATTCCCTGCATGTTACAGCATGCATTCTCCCAATTCTCTTCATGTTGTTGAGGACTTGATGCTCCCTTCAAAGTACAGCCTTGAACGGTTTCCTAGGTACAGGGAGCAGAATCAGGAAGTTCCCCATGTGACCCAGAGTCCCCATGGTGTCTCAGGGCGAGAGGCTCTGATGTCCAAGGGATCATATAGGACAGGGTCACAGGCAATAACCTCAGTCTGACCCAAGACAGCAACATTAGGTCCTCAGATTCTGGTCTGAGTTGGTCACAGTCATGCTCCTGCTGCTGCTCTGGCAGTGCTCTCAGCTCCACATGGATAGCATTTGTGGTTCACCTCCTTCCTGGACTTCTTCCATGTGAGAGCTCAGGGTCAATGCAAAACTCATGTCTCTGAAGGGCCAGTCTGCTGCTGTTGACGGTTAGTTAGCCTGATTCTCCCTTTTTTCGGGTCGTTACTCCCCCTCAGGGTACCGACTGGCACTTGAGTACTCATTGCCCGATTTCTTCTACCCATGATCAGCGAATGAGTTTAAGCTACAGATTCCCAGCTGCCTTAGTACATGCTCAATGCATTTACTGTACTTGGAGTGTTTCCAGTTAAATAATCCATCAAAGAAAGCTACAAAGGAAAGATGCCATTATCAATCAAGGATGCTGTAGTTATCTACGGCCTTACTGGGAGGATAATTCAAGAGGCACTACAGAGACACACAGAATATAGACTGCAGGAAAACGACCAGTGTTTCAAATGAGATAACTCAACACACTTCTCTAAAATAATTTTATGGCCCCAGAACTATTTGTTACCCACTGGAGACAGAGCGGGGGGGACCGGTCCTTCTCTCTTCACTATCCATGCAGGCTGACCCTAAAGAAGGCTCAAGCCCAAAGAGAATCAATGAGTGAGGGTCTCCAAGAGTAGGGAACACAGAGTGAACAGGGCTCCAGATCCTCCATTGTGCACTCCTAGTGATGTGGAACCACAGCAGGGAGCCCAGCGAGGACACAGCCAGCTTGTGGGTCTGACACAGCGATGGACACCTCTTCCCAGTTTTCTCAGTATTGTACCTTGCAGATGCTTGGGTCAAACAAGGCAGTCTCTTCAGGGCTCTGCATTTGCCACTGATGTCGTGTTATACTTTGGAGCTGTTAACATGAATCTCAGTGGCTCTCTGGCATGGAAATCTCGAAGTTCAAAGGAAGCATAATGTGGCCCTGCTAGGTGCGGATTCCCACACTGTGTTTCCAGCAATGTCTAGAGGCCAGTGAATTCCTTATACCTAGCAGAATACAGTTAGTACATAGCCAGGCTTCCCAAAATCCATATTGGTTTTCAAACTGTGAAATAAATCGAGCAACCAAAACTACTCTGAAGCAAAACAAAAACAAACAAAAACTCCCTATCCTGGATGACCAGGACTCTAGACTGTGTCTAAAGCTGTGTTTCCCATCAGTGTTGAGAGACCAGTGGGATTCCTCTCTTGCCAGCTGTGTGCTCACATCGAAACCAGGACAGCTGAGACTTTAACATGTGGCTCTCCTCCTCAGGACAGATGCAGAGCCAGGTGCAGGGCGATCATTCAGTTTCCAAGTCCTCCCTGGTCGGGGCCGGGATGAGAGTAAGTCCCGATGGGAGGCTGATTCAGGCTGCTCTCTGGCTTCCCTTAGGTTTCCAGAAACAGGGCTTCTAGGCCGGCCCCTGCCAAACAGCGGCTCCATGGCTGAGCTGCGAGCTCAAGGGCTGGCCTCCTTGTGTCCTTCCTGTTTTAACGTTTCCTGTGCCTTTGGAGTCTTTGTGATCCCAAGTGCCTTTCTGCTGTCTTTCTAATTTTTCTAGAGCCTTCTTGGAACCCTCACACCGTGCGCTGTGCAGTGGAGACTGAGCAGCCCAGTGCCATAAACTCCATAGACAGCTTCTGTACAGAATACAGAAACCCAGGGATAGTTCAACTTGTGCCGAACCTGGGCCCTCACAGGAACGCATTTCCTCAAGTGCAAAATACGCTCGGGCTGCTGTGCAGTTAGTCTGGGCTTCTCCTGGGCACGCGCTGTTCATGGCACTCTGCGCCCCTGCAGTACGGCGTCGGTGCCCTGTCATCCTCTGAGAACAGCGTGATGACTGCTGCACCTTGTCCTCAGCATCTGTGACCACAGCACCAGGAAACTAAAACCACATCAGGTCCTCGTCCCTGAGGGACTTGACAGGGGTCCTTCATCTAATGAGGCCGCGAGAGCCTTTACCAAGGGGGGAACATGTGCGTCGTGTCTCTATGGTCACTTCCTGGTAGCAGGATGTGGGACCCATGCCTCCCTCAGAATGGGTTTACACTTTGATGTTGTGTGGACTTGAGGAGGCAAGAGAGAGAGAGAGAGAGAGAGAGAGAGAGAGAGAGGAAAAAAGAGCGAGAGCAAAAAAAGCAGCAGCAGCTCAAGCAGCTCGCTTCTCTCCTCTCCTTACACTGTAACGCAAACCACCCTCCCCAGGACAGGCGCAGGATCCTCTCCCTCAATAATCAGTCACGAACTCCAGCAGCCACCCCTTAACTGCATGAGGCTTTGGGGGACACTTAGACACAGACCGTAACAGTGTGTGAGGAGAGCCCTACGGCGCGGCTCCAGGAGGGGCGTGAGCCCTGACTTTCCTGTGCGCAAGCGTGGTAGGGACGTGGCTAACTGCAAAGCATCATGACAGGAAGGCACATTCCAGTGCAATGTTGCTGTGGACAAGACCACTGCGTATTGGTAAACTAATGCCAAATTCAAATAAAGGTTGAACAGATGCGTTAGCACACTGCTAAGAGCCAGTAATCCTATGGGGACTTCTGGGAGTGCATACACGGTGGAACTTTCCTCTCTTAGGAACCTGAGCAGAGGCATTTGGAGAAAGTTTCCCATCCACTGCTTCTCTGAGGGCCTGGGAGAACAAGCCCAGGAGTCCTTCTTCCCCTAGGGTCAAGCGTTTCGTAGTTCAGAGGAGCTTGCATCAAATGACATTGTTGAGGTCCCGTCACAGAGGCCAGCTCTGCAGGGTGCAGTGGGATCCCAGAGTCTGTGTCTCCAGCACATTCCCGGGTGGGATCAGCGCTTCTGGCCAGGGCCAGGTGGAGAAGCAGGCTCGTGTGCTGGCAGTGACGCTGTCCTCACCTGGACGCTCCGGGTCCGTGCTCGGTCCTGCGCCCCTCAGTTCCAGGCCCTCCTTGTGGCCTGTTCTGCTGGTGTCCCCCAGCGATGGTGAGGGCAACCTTCACATCACAGGGCCTGACTCCTGTATCAAAGCCCCACGTCCTTGCCCGTCTCACTGTACCCCCAGGCTCCCCTCGGCGCTGCTCCCACAGGTGGACATAAGGCCTCTCTGCAGGTGACTCTCCCCTCCCGGCTGACGGTCCGGCTGATGGTCCAGCTGGGGTGCGCAGCTGTCTCACTTCACTCTCATTGTCATCTGGGCACAGAGAAAATTTTCCTATCAAGGTGTTTGAGTCCCAGTCACATTCCACACCTAGAAATGTCCATAGTGTTTACTTCAGTTATCCTACTTGCCAAAGTGCGCATTATTCCACGTGCTCTCAGAGCTAGATCAGAGTCCCTGTGAAGCTGGGCATGGTGGCACAAACCATTATTGCGGCTCTACAGAGGGCAAAGCAGAAGAACTCCAGGGCAACTTCTCCTTGGGCATCACTCTCACATCACAAAGTCCTCCTCTCTGGTTAAAAAAAAAAAAAAAAAATGAGAGACTGATGATTCAGTTCAGTGCAGAGGTCAAGGATGTAGTCCGAACATAGCAGGAAAAAATCAGGAAGGAAAGAGAAAGGAAAAGGGGAACCTGGACAAGGAGAGGGACAGGGCAAAGGTCTAAGAGAACCAAAGACTTTTTTAATCAAAAGATGGATCATAGCTATCTTCAAACATGAGGTGGAGAAATTTTTTAATTGATGACTACATTGAAAATGATACTATGCATAATAATCCTAATAACATCACCCAGCAGATGTTCAAAAAGGTAGGGAGACAGTCGTGTCCTCTGGGCGTGGGTCCCGTCTTCAATTTCTCAGACCACCCTGCCCTCCACTCCTGCATAGCCACATGGGCAGTGGCAAAGCAAGAAGGCATCTTGTTCCGCCCAGCCTTCCCCTTCACAGCCCAGGGCGGCTCCGCACTGCCTTCTCTGTCACGAGCCTCTGGCCCAGGTCCACACTGCACTCTCAGTGAGGTAGGACCTGGGCCTTCAGACAGTGGAGCAGGCCTCACTGCAGAAGCAGCTCCAGGAGGTGTAGTGGGGCCTGGGACAGTCACTGCTGCTTTTACGAAAGAAATCCAATGCAGAAGCAAAGAGTGGAATGAAGGACAGAACATAGCACAGGGAGAGGGATGTGTGGCAGAGGGGAAGAGGACAAGAGACGGAGGGAGGGGAGAGGTCGGATATGAAAAGAACTGCAAGGTGCTATGCAGGGGAGCCCACTCCAGAGGGAAACACAGTCACCTCGTACTGAAAACTTAGCCCCCAGTCCATTTCTCTTTGGAATGTTAGTTGACCAATTGGTCTTGCAAAGCATGCTACTTTGTTACCGTCCACCGGCACCATTTTCCAAGTTCTTCCTGATGCCAATTTTTATGTTGATTTCTATTTTTATTTTATCTGTTCCAATACACGCTAGTGGTAATTTCAGTTTTCAAATGTGTTATCTGCTTGCTATCTGTTGTTTTATACTCTACTCTGAATTTGTTTCCATTGTTGTCCAAAATAAACGTATTCTTCTACTTGAGTGAGGTGTTGAGTTACCTACCTATCAATGTCCTTGCTCAGTAACAGAGAGCAAATCAGCCACAGTTCAGGTGTCCTTTTGGGGGGGCCAATCTGGGATGTGTGTCCATTTGTGAGTGAGGGATTTTGAATATCTCTACTATCACTCTTACGGAATCTCTCTATCACTGTCTGTCAGTTTGTCTGTCTGTGTCTGACTTTCTCTGTCTCTCCTCTCTCCTTTTCTCTCGCTCTGCAAGTGTATAATATTTGATTTCCTTTTTGTTCTATGACATAGAGTACATTTATATTTTCCTCTATTATATCTTTGGTTGAACAATTGACTGTTTTGTGATTATATGGCCACCTTCCATGTTCTTTTATGGTTTTGGGGTTAAATTCTGTCCTATATGATACAGGTCACCTTACCCTTGGTCTCCTTTGGGTTGGATCTTCATAGGTCCCCCTTGATCGTCAGTTCCCTTGGGCTCTCGCTGGGACCCAGCCTGAGCGACGGCTGTCTTGGAGGACACACAGAGCTGCGTGCTTTCATTTTTCTTTTTGAGAGATCTATCTTTTAATTCATGGATTTCATAAATTTACTTTGACAGACATTAATTTAAGTAAAAATTACTCCTGAGTTTTTGTTTCTAGTCTTCTTTTGTGGTTTTTCCTTTTTCTTTCCATCTTCTCTCTGTGCTTTGGTGGTTTTCAGTACAGGTCAGCATTAAAGGATTTGTTTTCCTTTTTTTAATTAATACTCCTTACTTGGATTTGTCTCTACAATTTTTATCAGTATTATTAACTATTATAGGCAGTAGCTACTTGACTTGGTGGAACAACAACAACAACTGCAAAATCCCCTGAAATTTGTCCTGCATTGACTATGCATAATTCTTGCTTTCTTTAAGATAGCTATTTTTTAATTCGTTCTTAACAACTGGGCTTCTTGTAGTTTTTGGGTTCATTTACAGTTTGAACCTTTATACTAGGAATTTAAAAGTTTGTAACCGTGTCATTATTAATGTGAGGGAATATTTTTAATTTGATTCTGAATTTATCCCTTCTGTGAGGTTTTCTCTTTCCAGATTAGTAATTATCTTTCTTTAACTTCCATTTGCAGCGCTAATTTGAACATTTGTTATGAAATCATTCTTTTTTTCCAGTATTTTGAATGTTATAAGGTTTATTGTTTAAAATAGATTTTATCCAAAGAATATTTATAGAGATTTACCATGTCATGGACACTTTTCAAAGCAATTTATTTTATTGTCTTATTACTTTTAATAAGAAAAAACAATGTATAACAATGTGACAGTTTCAAAAC
>PVKN010024812.1:0-14332 GCA_004027915.1 Capromys pilorides | reverse complement strand
TCACTAGTTGCAAAAACATTTATGTAGTTATATCTCAATACTTGCATGTGACTATGCATATTTTAACTTTGTAAGCAGACTGCTTTATTGATTTCTCTTCCAGAACCAAGATTATAACCCTATTTTTTGACTACTAGAATGTGCTATTATGTTTATCCCAAGGTGATTTTGTATCTCTGTCTGTCTCTTTCTGTGTGTTTTTGAGACAGGGCTTCTCACAGCAATTCTCCTACCTCAACCTCTTCCAAGTGCTGGAATTACAAGCATGTGGCCACTTCCGGCTCTGAGATGGATGGTGTGTGTGTGTGTGTGTGTGTGTGTGTGTGTTTGAGACAGAGTCTCTGATATGCAGCTCAGGCTGGACTTGAGCTCACTTTGTAGCCTAGGCTGCTCTCAAACTTGCAATGATCCTCCTGCCTCAGCCTCCTGAGTGATGGGATTACAGGCATGTGCCATTTTGAAGTGATTCTGAAATGCTATGAAAGCAACCTTTTAAAAAAGGTATATCATTGATACATACTTGGAATGGTTTACCTTTTTTTTTTTTTTTTTTCCAGTTTATCATTAAGTAAAACTCTACCATTCTATTTTGAGGTCCTTGGAGAGATAGGACAATCTATCGTCTCTTTTTTAGGACATGTCCCTAAAAATAACTATCCCCACAGCCCTCCCCCATGCTGTGTCCTCCTGTCCTTCATAGCTCAGGTTTCTCTAACTTCAAACTTCTGTCTCCTTCCGGCCAGCCTCCTTCTCCCCATCAATCAGTAGCTCCTTTCTTTCCACAGGGTCTCTTAAATTCTCTCTTCAAGTCCCTGACCAGCCTTTTCCTGACTGCCAGCACTGTCTGGCCCAGGGAGGAGTGGAGGCGCTTCCGTGACCCTGTCCCCACCCTAAACCCGGCAACCGTGCCACACTGTCTGAACTACAAAGTCCTGTGAGCGGGCGGTGCAGGCCCGGGCTCCGACTCTCCAGCCCGCACTCCAGGGCAGGTCGGCCGCCCGGAGGCAGCGAACGCACCCGAACGCGACCCTTGCAGAGCGCCGCGGCGGCGCCGGCTTCCCCGCCTCCCAGCGCCCCGGGGTCGCCGCTGCTCCTCCCGCCTGCCCAGTTGCCCGGTCCCGATTCGCCCTGCTCACCTCAGACCGCGCCGCCGCCCAGGGCCCAGCACGGTGCTCGCAGGCCGGCCGGGCCCCGGCGGTGCAGGCGGGATGGGAGCCCGGGAGCCCGGCGGGGAGGGGGCCCGGGCGGGCGGGCGGGCGGGGGTGGGTCGGCGCCGCAGCTTTCGGTTTGTTCCGCTGTTTGAAATTGGCGCCGGCGGAGCGTTGGGTCACGTGACGGAGCGTCGCCAATCCGCGGCCGGTGTCTCCGCGTTCGGGGCGGAACGCGGGGCGCGGAGTAGCGGCCCGCGGGCGGCGAGGTGCGTGCGGCGCTGAGGTGCGGGCTGCGCGGCGCGGTGCGGGCGGCGGGGTGCGGGCGGCACGCTGGGCGCGGGTCGGGGACCGGGAGCCGGGGGCCGGGCTGGGGACGCGGCGAGGCCCGGCGGCTCGCTCTCCGCACGCCGGCCTCCCCTGCCTCCTGGGCAGGCGCTCCCCTCGCCGGGCACGCTGCGGGAGGGCGAGCTCCTGCCCCGCAACCGTCCTCCGCGCATCTGTTAACCACAGTAGGGCTCCCGGCTCCGTCGAGTCCGAGGGCGGTCTGTGGTCTTCACCGGTTTCCACTTGTGTGAATGCGTGTGTGTGTGTGTGTTTCCGTAGTAGGGATTAAACCCCGGGCCTTCGCTCCCAGCAGGTCTCCTGCCCTTATTTCGCCATGCCCAGGCTGGGCATAAATTTTCGCTCCTCTTGCCTCAGCCTCCCAGGATTACAGGCCCCACCACCATGCCTGCCAATGTGTTTGTCAAATCTACAGACTACATAGGTTACAGACCTTGCCTCAGGGACCTCAGGTCCTCCCTGCAGCGGGGCTGCCTTGCTCCCTGCCTTGGTCGAGCTTTTTATATTATAGGTACTTTTCAAAGTGTTTTATATTATTTGCTTATGCAACAGTTTTTGTGGAGGAACTGCTATATGGCCGGCCCTGAAGTTACAGTGTTAAACCGGTTTCTTCACCTGAGTCTGGAATCTGATGGAGGTATAAGGGAGCAGAGACATTTCCCAAAAGTCAAACAAATAGTTAAGGCTGCAAAATGAAGTTGGAAGTCAGTGTTACTTCCCTTCTGCCGTCCTCTCACACTCCTCCCCTTTCTTCCTTTAATTTTTAGATTGGATCTTGCTGTATTGCCCAGTCTATCTTTGAAACACGTGGCTCAAGGAATTATCCCATCTCAGTCTCCAGAGTAGCCAAGACTATAAAAAGGTTCCGAGGCTTGACTGCCATGTTTTGATAGTTTAGGATGAGAAGACCTTGACTTAGTTAAGACAGGAAAGGCTTTTCTGCTGATCTGAGACTAAGCATAAGATCCAGTACCTTTTACACAGAAGTCAGGGAGATGGCTGAGTAGATGGAGTAAACTGTGTGAAGGCTGCTGTGACAGGAAGAGACCTGGTGAGTCCAGAACTGGAGCCATAACTTTGGGCTGAGAAAATGGTGTGACACAGAGGCTGCAGAGCCTTGGTCATTCTCAGTAGGGTACGGTAGTGTGCACATGCAACCCCAGCACTCCAGAGGCGAGACAGGAGGAGCCCCGCCTAGGACTAGTCTCAAAAAGCAGACAGACACAGAATAAAGTGAGAGGCTTTATAATGCCCATTTGCCCACGCCCAGTGCAAGAGGTGCAGTTCAGCTCTGCACTGCAACCATTGCTCCTGCAAGTGCCCTTCCATTGAACTGACTCTACCTGAGTTTTTCTCATAAAATACCTCCTGCTTTCTTTTTAAAATACTAACCAGAGGGGGGCTGGGGAGATAGCTCCGTGGCACAAGTGCCTGCCTGGCAAGTGCAAGGTCGTGAGTTTGAACCCTGGTCCCGCAAAAAATAAATAAATAAATAAAATAAAATACTAACCAGAGGGCCGGCCACGTAGCTCAGTGGACTAAAGCGCCTGCTTAAGCAGACCCACAGGCCGTAGTTCATCCCCAGCCCACCCTGCTAGCCCTGCCCTTGGGGTGCACTGAGACAGTGACTGAGACTGGGTGGTGGTGTGTGCCTGTAATCAAAGCACTTGGGAGGCTGAAAACAGGAAGGATCGCTATGAGTCCATCTGTGTAGTGAGATCCTACAGACCCTGTACTAAATACATAAGGGAAAAAAAAACAAAAAACAAACAGGCTGGTTATACATGCCTGTAAGTGGTTCCTCACTTATCAAAGAGGTTATGTTCCAGATAGTCCCACCATAAGTGAAAACTAGCGAAGTAGTGACATTATATTTATTATAGTATTTATATATATTTTAGGGCTTTATAAACCCTTCCCACACTCAAACCTATTCCACACTTTCAAAAACACTTCTCATGTTCTTTTTTTTGTCTTTTTGAGACAGGGTCTCGCTATGGAGTGCAGGCTGGCCTTGAGCTCACTTTTGTAGCCTGGAACTCGCACTGATCCTCCTGCCTCAGCCTCCCAAGTGTTGGGATTACAGGCATGTGCCATCGCGCCAGGCCACTTCTCATGTTCTTAACCATTTTCTAAACTTGTAAACCTATGTAATTTTTACAACAGATGTATACTGTATAGTACTGTAAAATCCTGCTATATCAAAAAATCTGATAAGTAATTTATTTTTATTTTTTATTTTTTTGCAGGACCGGGAATTAAAACTCAGGTCCTTGAGCTTGCCAGACAAGTGCTTATTTTACTGAGCTATTTCCCTGGCCCCTGTGATAAGAATTTAGATTAATATTTTTTGAAAACTCGTGAAACTGAATCTGCAAAAATTGAACCTCAAAATATCGAGAGACTTCTTTAATCCAAGCTACGTGGAAGGCAGAGGCAGGAGAGGGGATATGTAGCTTGGTGGTAGAGAGCTTCCCTAGCATGCATGAGGCCCTAGATTCTGCCCTCAGCAATATGGGAAAAGCACTAATTCTTTATGGAGGCCTTTCCTAAGTGCTATCTAAAAGAGGAGTGGGTGACACCTCTTATCCTGTTCAATTTTTGTCCTATAACATTTACCAGTAAATTCTAAGTGCCCTGACAGCAGGGAGTTTATTTTGTTCTCTTGTGTCTGCTTCCAGCACCTGAAAGTATGCCTGGTACACAGCAGGACTCAGTAAAAAATATCTGGTGAACGAGAACAATTGAGTATATTTAAATGTGTGCTTACCCTAAGATGTTAATTTCTTCAGGGTAGTGATTCCATGCTTTTCCTGGTGTCTTTGCTGCCTACTCAAATGTTATCAACCTAATGAATTAAATATACAATAGCAAAAGCCCTCCACCCTGTTGATACTGTCCAGAATAGTCAGTGGCACCTCCCTTTACCCCTCTACCTACTGTGTCCCACCATTCCACTGAAGAAGCTCTTACAAAAGTTTGATTGTTAGAGCCAGTGATCGCTACTTTGGACTTTTTTGTGATCCGTGTCCATGACATCCTCTTGTCTTCACAGGCACATCCCACCTTCAGGCCTCTGTCATTCCCCACTCAGATGATACAGGAATCTCCTAATCAGTCCCCCTATATTATGGTTTGTATTTAGATGTCTCCCCAAAGCTTCATGTAATCAGTCATAGGTGGGGTTTTTCAGAAATGGCTGGGTCTGGAGTGTGTGACGGGATTAAGGGTACGATGCTGGGATTGATTCACGGTGTGATGCTGAGATTAAAGTTGCTCTTCCGTGGATTTGAGTCAAAATGAACTTTTCCTCCTTTAACCTTGGGTGTCAGGTATTTTGTGTCAGCAATGAGGAAGGGGTAACTGAGACACCCTACTTCCAGGGTACTGGTCTCTCCTTTTGTATCACTGCCTTGTTGAGCAGTCAAAATGACAAACAGCCATGTATGGTGGTGCATGCCTGTAATCCCAGCACTCAGGTGGCAGACATAGGATTACTTCGAGTTCAAAGGCCAGCCTGGGCTGTATAGTAAGTTCAAGTCAGCCTGAACTGCGTAGTGAAGCCCTGTCTCAAAAGGACCAAATGAAAGAAAACTAGAACATTTACTGGGCAAGGTGGTGCACACCTGTAATCTCAGCACTCAAGTAGCTGAGGCAGCAGGATTGTTGTGAGTTTGAGACCAGCCTGGGCTGAATAATGAAACCCTGTCTCAAAAAGAACAAAAACAAAACAAAAAGAGCTTAGGACATTTATGAAACAATTGAAAATTTGACATTGACTGGATAGGAATTTGTGTTTGTGTGTATACATTCAATAATGTTATTGAGAATGAAACAATGATTATAAATATATTTTCTTTTTAATGGAGAAGTAAGGGGAATGGATAGAAGTATGGATACATCAGTATAGGCTGAAATGAGTATGGCTTGATGATTGTTAAGAGTGAACTGTTGATTTTATAGTAGTCCATTATATTATTCAGTCTGGTTTTGTTTATGTTGAAATTATTTGGGAGGGAAAAAACTTTTTTTAAGACAAGGTCTCACTATGTAGTTTAGGATGGTCTTGACCTTACTACATAGTCCTGGCTAGCCTTGAATTTCCAGAGATCCTCCTGCCTCAGCCTCCCAAGTGCTAGGATTATAACATGTGCCACCATACCTGGCACAGTGAAAATTTTAAACAGCAAAACGAAATCCAACTGCAAACTGGGTGTGGTGGTTCACAAACAGAAGCATAGAGCATCCTGTATTGAACTGTGATTGACTCTTTCCCCTTCTAGCCTCTGGGCTCTTTTTGTCCTTTTTTGCACTGTTGGGGATCAAACTCAAGGCTTCCTACATGTTGGGCAAGTGCTAGACTGCTGAACTACATATGTCCCTAGTTCCTTGAAGATGAGACTTCTGTGTACTACCAGTGCTTGCCCCTCAATTGTTTGTCATTGCCTAGGTGTAGTAATGCATACCTGCAATGCCAGCACTCCAGGAGGCTGAGGCAAGAGGATGACAAGTCTCAGCCCAGCCTGGGCAACTCAGACCCTCTCTCAAAGTGAAATACAATAAAAGGGCTGAGACAGAGCTTGTTGCAAAGGCTGTGGGCTCAAAAGCTAGGCTAGGCTAGTGATGATGAACCTGTGCATGCTGCAGCCAGCTGTTTGTTATCATTGAAAGTTCTAAAAGGTTCACTGTCTTTGTCCTGGACTATATAATGAGAGCCTATCTCAAAATAACAACAAAAGATGATTGTTGGATAAATTGCTATTTGTGGCATTTAACATGAGCTCAATATGTGGTTATTAGCTGGGTGTGGTGGTACATTCCTGCACCATCTCAGTACTCCAGAGGCTGAAGCAAGAGGATTTTTGCAAGTGTGAGACCAGCTTGGGCTACAAAGTGAGCTCAAGTTTAGCCTTAATTACATAGCAAGCAAGGCCCTGTCTCAAAAAAGACCAAGGGAAAAAAAGTACTTTTGAACAAGTGCTGTTGAAGATGAATACTGTATTTTTGCCTGTTGGTGTAGTATAGGAGGCTGTGCTCCCAACAACCCTGAGGTCCAGATGGTTGTTTATGATAGATGTGGCTAGCAGGGTGTCAGGGAGAACTGGGACATCATCTACATCATTTCCTCTAGATTTCATTTCTTCTACTGTGCAGGTATGGGTTGGAATTGGGCTCTGTCCCTCAACCTGAAGGCAACCAGCATCATGTGGTCACTAAATGCTCTTCCTTCACCTACTGATGCCTCCCAAAAAGAGACGATGTCAGCAGTCCCACAAAGCCCAGCTGCTATTCCACCAACAACCACTGGAGGGCCCCAAGCACCACTGTGGAGACGTACAGCAATGCCCCACTCACACTCGGCAGGTGCCCAGCAAGCCCATTGACCCAGCCTCTGCTTCCTGGGTAGGCGAAGGAATTCTTGGACTTTTACCTCACAGACTTTTCAGAATGCTGGTTTTTGAACCTTGGCTTCCAAAGAACAAGCAGATTTGTGGGTCAGGGAAGTAGTATACTCTTGTGTCAGTGGTCACTGGTCCTCCCTGTGTATCTTCTTTTCACTATTCGGACTGAGGCATGAACTGGATGGAACTGAAATTGTCCCCACCAAGTTCCTCTGAAAAAGTTCATGGTGAAAGTTTCACTACCATTAGCTGGGTGAGAAAGCCAAACAAAAGGCAGATGTGTAAAAAGATGTGATTATCTCCCAAACTTCATGTGAAAGATATTTAGATAGGTACTTTATTATGACTAGATTAAACTTTGAAAAGAAAACCACAGAAGTGGCACATGTCATACTTTACAGTTTAATATCCCTGGGATGGCCAGGTGTGGTGATTAGGCCTATAATCCCAGCACTGGAGAGGCTGAGGCAGCATTGCCTGAACTTCAAGGACAGCATGGGCTACATAGTTAGTTCACGACCAGCCTGAACTACATAGTAAGTCCCTGCCTCAAATTAAACAAAGGCCCTGAGATGGGATTGGGATGGGGATGTAGCCTAGTAGTAGAAGCATTTACCTGGCATGTACTGGGCCTTGGATTCTATCCCCAGAACACCAAAAATGGGAAAAAGTCCTGGGAAGTGAATGTACCTGCTGTGTAACAGAGAAGTAGTTTAGCAAATAGGCCTAATAAAGCATATGACCAATAGATACAACTTATCCAAGACTGCTGAAAAGAACCTTATTACGGGCTTCATGAGCATGGGGGAAACTTAAGTGCTGGAATCCTGTAGATGCTGATAGAAATAGACATTTATTGAATACTCAGTGTGGGCCACAAGTATGCTAGTTGCTTTCTTTTCTTTATGTGTGTGTGTGTGTGTGTGTGTGTGTGTGTGGTCCTGGGGATTCGACCCAGAGGTGTTCTACTACTGAGCTACATCTTCAGCCCTTTTTATTTTTTATTTTGAGACAGAGTCTTACTAGGTTACCCAAGTAGGACTGGAACTTGCATCTTTCTGTCTCAGTCTTGTACAATGCTTTATTATAGACATGTGCCACCATAGGCTGGCTGCTAGCTGCTCATTCTATGTTTTAATAGTGTACCATTTATTATTTACTGAGGCCCTTCCTTATGCCAGGCATTCTTCTAGGTGCTGAAGAATCAATGCTGAACAAAATCTGCCCTTATTAAGTTTGTCTTGTTTGGGATTTTGTCTTTTGAGACAAAGTCTCACTATGTAGTTCAGGCTGGTGTTGAACTCATAGTGATTCTTCTGCCTCAGCTTCCCAAGTGCTGGAACACAAGTGCATGGTGGCACATGTCTGGCCTGTTACATTTTTGAATATTTGTTGACTTATTTACTTTTGGTGCTGGGGTTAATCCCACAACCTTGAGTATGCAAAGCATGTGCAGTTTGACCTATACCTCACCATTTTCTGTCCTACCCTCATGAAGCTTAGACAGTTAAGTTATAGGTATATGGTGTGATGAAGTGTAAGAGGTATTATCCCTGCTTTTACACATGAGAAAACAAAGACAGGGAGACTAATTTGACCAAAGCTGACATCTTTTTATATAATCAATTCGTTAGATGGCTATTTTTCTTTGTGTCTATAACTATCATGGACCTCTTTAAGATTCTGGTTTTTTTTTAAAAAAAAAGGCCAGACATAGTGGCACACAGTTCTAATCCCAGCACTCTGGGTGGCTGAGGCTGGGAGATTGCAAATTCAAGCCTGGCCCAGGCAAGTTAGAAACTTAAGTGAGACTCTCTCTCAAAAAAAAAAAAAAAAAAATTTTTTTTAAAAAAGGACCAGGGATATAGTTCAGTGCAAATGTCCTGGGTTCAGTCCCTAGTACCACACACACAATAAGATTCTTATCATTGTATGTTGTTTCTTCTCTTAGATACTTGGTAGTTGGTTGACTTCACTTTCCTTTTTTTTTAATATATAGGTATCACCTCAGTTTGATACAACAGTAGAGAACTTGTTTCCAGCACACCGGAAACATCATCGAGATCAGACAAAACTTTCAGGTCGAAAATCGACCTGCAAATTTCCACATCTGATCTTTGAGAGTCCACAGTCTTCTTCCAGCCTAGAGACACCGGGAATCCCCTTAGGCAGGAAGCGCCCTCATGGATCAGAAAAAGATGCTTCCAGACAGCCCTTGGTTCCAGTGCTCAGTCCCCAGAGCTGTGGGGAACCATCTGCACACACACTCCAGAGCTCGTTGTGTGTGTTTGCTGCCCTGGACATCCAGACCCCGGAGCCACCTGTGAGGGAAGGTCTCAGTCCCCTAGGACAGAGGGAAAACAGCTTTCCAGTTTGTGTCTACAGCCAAACTCCTGACAGCCCAGAGCCTGGGCCTGTTCTGGTTAAAGACACCCCAGAGGAGAAGTACGGGTTAAAAGTCACATGGAGGAGGCGAAGACACCTACTTGCATACCTCAGGGAGCGAGGGAAGCTGAACAGAAGCCAGTTCCTGGTGAACAACTGACTAGATTTCTCAGACATCCTCTTCTCCAGCAGTCTTGTGATACTGCTGATTTTCCTAGAGTTGCTACAGTTCCATCTCTAGTTTACAAGATAGTATATGGCAAGGATAAACTACAAATAACACCAATAGGAGAAAGATTTTCACTAGAGCCCCAAGGTCCTAAGGAATTTCAATGTCCAGATTTGCTCTTTAAGATATCTTGTGTCATAAATAGTTGAATTTAGTGTCGGGAACTATTCGTATTTTTCTTTTATTAACCATTTAAAATTGTTAAATCTTGTAGTAACTCAAAAATGTATGTAAATAAATGATTATGGAAAGTTTTTAGAGAACATTGCTTGTCAGCAATGCAGCAGTATTGTCTATCTACAAATCTTCATTTTTGTTTCCTTTGCTTATTAATCCTTTAATTATCTCATCTGACCTAATCCTTTCCTTTTTTTGGTGGTGTTGGGATCAAACACAGGCCCTTACACATACTAGGCAAGTGTTCTATCACTGAACTACATTCTCAACCCTTTTTTGTTTTAGTCTTTCACTTTATTTTTTATTTTTATTTATTTATTTGTTTACTTGTTGTGTTTGTTTGTTTCTTCATTTATTTATTTTGTGGCTGGCTCAGCCTGCCCTGGCGGTGGGGGCTGGTGCAGCATGTGGTGCCGGGGATCGAACCGCAGTCCCTGCAGTTGCCTGAGCTTTCCTGAGCAGGTGCTTTAGACCACTGAACCATCTCTCTGGCCCCTGTTTTAATCTTTCAAAACAGTATCTTCTGTGTAGTTTCGGTTGGCCTTGAACTCACTATGTAGCCCAGGCTAGCCTCCAACTCTGATCCTCCTGCCTTAGCCACCCGAGATTGCTGGTATGCACCACGACACCTAGGTTTCCATCTTACATTTTTGAGTACTAAATGGTAGCCTCCACTATGACCTGATGGAACAAAAAATCAAAGCAAGATCTGGTTATGATTGTGTAGGCCTGTGATCCCAGGACTCTGGAGATTGAGGCAAGATCATCACTGAAAGTTTGAGGTCAGCCTAGGTTACATAGTCCAAGGCCAGCTTTGGACTTCATAGTGAGACTCCATCTCAAAAATCAGCAACAAAAGTCAAAAGCAAGTTCTGACTTATGGCTAATTTGCCCTCTATTGTATTGACTATAGTGGGATGAGGAGATAAAGGGGACATAGATAAGTCACTGACATTTCCTTGTGGTCTTCAGTGCAGATGTGTAAACTGAAGTAGCATTAAAATGTTTCTTAAGGGGTTGGGGAGATAGCTCAGAGGCACAAGTGCCTGCCTGGCAAGTGCAAGGTCCTGTGTTTGATCCCTGGTTCTGCAAAAATAAAATGAAATGTTTCTTAAAGTAACCTTTTTTTTCCCCCTTTGGTATTGGGGATCAAACTTGGGACCTTGTGCTTGCTAGGCAGGCACTTATGCCACTGAGCTATCTCCCTGGCCCCCTAGTCCGTCTTAACAGTAACTTTAACTGAAAAAAAATTGAAAGAAAGCTAATTTTAATTAATGCAGGACTGCTTGATCCTCTCACAAAAGTAGTATCCCTCGTATCTCTTTCAACCCCCTTTGTTTTGGGCAATACCATGATTGAACTCAGGACCTTGTGCTTGCCAGGCAGGCACTTCTGCCTACCGAGCCAATTCCCTGGCCCTCAACCCCTTTTGTTCAGCACTTAGGAACCTTACTCTGTCAGATCTCAGCTAGACCAAGCAGGGATGGTTCTGCCTGTGAGGCTCCCACTGGACTGGATCCTCTCAACCTGCAGCCTGCTTGCCAACAGAAACTATTTTCTGCAGTGAACTCAGCTCTCCACAGGGAACTCTGCTCAGTACCAAGTTGTCCTTAGCAAGCACAGGAACGATAAAGAGGACAAAGAATTTTGCAGGTCCTAGTGACATCCAGAGACACCCCAAAATTTACACCAGACACTTCAAAGACTGCCCACTGAGATGCCAGAAAACTTTTGCCAGAAAGCCACAGATGTTTATTAAATTGTCCTACCTGCTTTTTCCATCCAACAGGCCCGCCGCATCCATTTCTCTTTGGTACAGTTAGCTTTGTCACTCTCCGCCTTCCTGCACTTAGATATTAAACTGTATGCTTTGTTACTATCACAAAAGCCCGTCCTTCCCTAATATAAGGACTCGAAGAAAATATATAAATGAATAAATTTTGGGTGGTACCAGGAATCACTCTCAGGACCTTGCATTTTCTGCATCCCCAACCCCTATAAATTTTATTATTATTATTATTTTTTACAAGAGTGACAAATACAAAATGTATTTGGAAGAGTTAAAAAAAACCTAAGGTTTATTGTAAGTGTTAATGTTTAATTGTTTGACTAATCTTACATATCTATATCAATCTAAACAGATTTGATGAGGAACATATGCAATACAACCATTGTTAAATTTTTCTTATTTTGAAAATCCCGTACTATATGTATTCTTGCTTGTTACTGTTTTCCTATCTTTGTTTCTGCTATTTTTACTCTTTAAAATTAAAAAAAAAACTATGAAGGAAAAAAAAAAGCCTGTCCTGTGGTCTGCCTTATGTTCATTAGACTACTTTTTTTCCCCCTTGAGTTGGTCTCACCATGTAGTGTTGCCTGGCCTCAAACTCACTGTAGCTCAGGCTGGCCTCTAGCAGCTGGATGATCCTCCTTTATCAGCCTCTCCAGTGCTGTACCACCATACTCACACTTGGGCTGTTCTGTTTTATAGATGGGAATTTGAAGCACTGAGAATGAGCTCTCAGTTCAGAGTGGATGCTGACACTGAGAGCGCAGTGTTCTGCTCTAGTTTGTGCCCACTAGAGGCCTAGAAAAAACTTTTAGATTCAGAACTGATGTGGAAACTTTTTTTTTTTTTTTTTTTTTGTGGGACTGGGGTTGGAACTCACGACCTTGCACTTGCCAGGCAGGCATTTGTGCCATGGAGCTATTTCCCGGGCCCCGATGTGGAAACTTTGACCTCAGAATACTATTAATTCTACTGCAGTAACTGATCAGGAAGCTCATCAGGGACTAATGGGGCTATACGCTGTTAAAGCAATTCAGGGAGTGAGGACACGGCTTATTGGAAACGAATGCGCTGGTAGCAAGAGCGGCTATTCTGAGATCGTGCTGCGAGAAGATGGTTCCCGGCAGGGCATGCTTAGGGGTCTGGAAAGAGCAGGTTTGGGACTGGCCTGAGCAAGGGCAGGGCTGGCAGGGTGTTGGAAGGCCCTGCAGCTTAAGATATTAGAGCGGTTACAGGAAGGTTCCGGTGTGGGGACGCGGCGGGCCTGTGAGCTCGCACAGAGGACTGCAGAGGCGCCCCGGATGGTTTCCGCGGACAGCGAGGGCGAGGCCGACGCCCTGGTCGACTCATCTTCGTCCACTGACCCGCCGGGATCACGTCCATAGCCCTCAGCTCCGGGGCTCTGGAATCTCTGGACCGCAACCCGGCTCTGCATCCACACCCTAGAGAAGTCGCCCTCCTTCACCCGGCGTCTCCGGCTCCCTGGAAACACTCCAGCATCGGGCTACAAGCAGTAGCCAATGGGAGAGGAGCTGCGGGCACGCAGGCCAATAGGCTGCAGCGACAGTACAAGGTGTTGTTGCCAGGGGGCGGGGCCGACCACAGACCGACTAGCCAGCCTCGCTAAAGCGGCCGGGGTCTGGACCACGGGTGGTGACCGTCGGTGATGGAGACGGCGCGCCGAGGGCTCGGGCCCCGCGAGGACAGGTTCGAGGGGTAGCCATGAGGCGTGGACGCGGCGGGGTGAGGCTCGGGAGCCCGCGAGAGGAAGGCAGGGTCGTGGCGCCGGCGGCGGAACAAGGCGCTGGAACCCGAGGACGGGTCGGGCCGGGCCGGGCCCGGCACCGCCCCGCGGCTTTTCCTCTCGGGAGGCACTGTCCTGGCCGCGTGCCGCCACCGCTGGGCCGCCGAGGCTGTGCTGAGGCACACTCGAGTGCCTGTGTCCGGGCCCTCGCTGGCGGCGGGTGGTGGGAATCCGGAGGAGGCCCAGGGCTGACAGTGGCAGACTAGTTTTCTTGCTGTTTTCCAGTGTTTCTTGGCCTTCGACCTGACCTACATCCCCAGCCCTTTTGATGTTTTGATTTGAAACAGGGTCTGGCTAAGTCAGTAAATTGTTCATAATGGGCTCAAATTTGTGATCCTCCTGGAATCTAAGGAGGCCATGGGCCCCCACTTCGGCTCAGTAGTTGTCTCTTAGTAATGTCTTTTAGGACGGTTTGTCTCTTGAATGTTTCCTACCCCTTTTTCTTCCCTGATTTCTCCGATGTGCTTTCTTTTTCTGCTTCCTCCAAAAGTAAAAAGAATGACTGGAAATCTCAGCCTGTCTGTTTCTCATTCTGGAGATTGGTGAAAAGTTAATGGGGAGCCCAGTGAATCATTGATGAAAACCTTGGCATTTGATGAGGATTTAAATTACGTGTCCCAGCAGTATTAGCTTGTTATTCCATTGCTATGCCTACTGAAGCATTGGCTTGTAAAGATTTAGTCTGTTGTTTAAACAGTTGTAAACTGTTGTAACTCTCCCCACTTTTTTAAGTATTGGGAATTGAATCCAGACCTTTGCATAGTTACATCACCACTCCTATTTTAAACTTTGAGATTGTCTCAGTGAGTTGTTAAATTGCTTAGGCAGAACTAGAATTTGAGACCTCTCGGATTCAGGCTCCCAGAATGCTGGAATTATCCACTGTAAAAATTACAAAGAAAATATTAGGATAAAGAACACTCATTTTCCTCTCTTATCAAGGTCTAATTACGTGATAGCTGAGCTCCATGAAATTCACTCACTGTACTTTTTTTTCCAAGTTGAGACAAAAACCTATATGTATAAGTATCGTTATGGAAATACTGGGTGAGT
>PVKN010024811.1:0-14322 GCA_004027915.1 Capromys pilorides | reverse complement strand
TTTCAGTCCATGAGTAACTAGAGAAGTTGCACATGATGACAAGGAGTACATGGTGAACAAAATGCTCACCTCATGACCACAAATCAGAAGGAAGAGAGAGAGAGAGGAAGATACAAAGGCCCCGTCACCTCCTTCAGTGCCCTGTGCCCTATGACTTGAGACCTTTCATTAGTCACACTTCTTAAAGTTGTGCCACCTACCAGGAGAGCCACAGGCAGGGAACCAATTCCTTAAGACTTGGGGGAGCTTTGCAGACCCAAATGGCAGCCATCTGCAGATGTTCAGTCACTGGGATAGACTAGGCATTCCCTACAGATATTCCTAGCTCCCAACACCTAGTAATTATTTTTTAAAGTAAAACTCAGGATGTGGGGGTGGGGGTGGGGGAAGGGGATGGGAGGGAAGGAGAGGAGGTGAGGCAATTGTAAAGAGCTAAAGTAAGTGCAAGTAGTAGTAGTAATTCTACAACAAGCTCAGTCACCCTGTAGTCAAGCCAGGACCTCCGTGAGTGACAATGTCCCGAAGTCCAAGTAAAGCAGGGAGGTAAGAGTGGGTGGTAGGGACCACAGCCTTGGAATGGACATTTGATACAGGTTTTCTTTCTCCTTTATTTCTCAGTGACAGTTGTCTGTACCAAGTCTTAACTGAGAAACTGCTGGGCTAGTAGTTACACTATCACTTGAATCTCCTGATGGCCATTCCCGTCCTGTTGGAGAGTCTCTTGTGCCTCAAGAGAGCCTGTTGCTCTCTTCCCCTATACAAGTGAAGGTTGAGCAAGTGTCATGGGGGTGGCTGGGTACAGGGGTGATCTTCTATGGTGCCAGCTACAGGGGGCTTAGGCAGGGACTCAGTGGAGCCAAGGAGTTTAGGCACCAGCTTGGACACTCATAGCAAGATGCTGTTTCTTTAAATAAATGAATAAATTCGGTTGGGGATGGGGTGGTATGAGTCTGTAGAGCTGGGCTCGCCATCCCCAGCCTTTAGAACACTGCGCGATGCCTAAAAGGCAAACGGAGCTCCAGTCACATGTCTTCTGCTATCTGTAGCCATGGAAAACGCCAGCCATCTGTGAGCTTCCCATCTGAACACTCTTTTTCCCTCTTCTCTTTATTTCCACCTCTTCTGGGGGACAACAAGCTGAGGAAGTGGAGAGGCTGGCAGCTATGCGTTCTGACTCCCTCGTGCCGGGCACCCACACTCCACCCATCCGGAGAAGAAGTAAGTTTGCCAACCTGGGAAGGATTTTCAAGCCTTGGAAATGGAGGAAGAAGAAAAGCGAAAAGTTCAAACATACATCAGCAGGTAAGGCGATGGCTTCCTTCATCCCTTGTTGCTGTTACTTGAATTCAACTCTGTGTCTTAATTAGAAGAATTTAATTACCATAAGCTGTCCAAATCAAGGGAAGGACTCAAGCCTCAGAGTTGCTCCTATCTTTAATAATTTCTCAGTGTGACTGAGAATATTTTTATAGCCTCCATGGTTTCCTCATATCTCTGGGCTGGTTCCTTTGCTATTATTTTTTTAATTTCTAAACCAGCAGTTTTATTTGATCTAGAAATAATCTAGACTTGGCTGCCTTTGTTCTAGCATTGACAATCCATTGCTTCTTTTCACTGCCCCGGTAAAAGTCAGCACAACAGAAAATGAGTGATGTGTGCTCGTTGGCTAGGAGAACAGGGTGTTTCATGGAGGGAAAGTCTTAAGTGAATGTTTCCTGGATGAGGCAAGCGAGCAAGAATGGAAGTGATCATCGCTGGAGTAATGAGCCTGGCTGTCCAGTTTGTCACCCAGTGACCGCGAGGGGAGGTGCAGGACGGTGCAGCTGGGAGTTGGTTGGTCCTGGGATGCCTGTGCCTCAGCTTGGAGCCCAGCTCTGCTATTGGCTGGTTATATCAGTTTGCTCCACTTGCTCAGCTTCGTATCTCTGCTTTGTCATCTGTACAATGGGAATAGGAATGAGTACCTCCAGTGGGTTAGTGTTCGTGGAGATTTTGGGTGACAAAGTAGGCGGATATGTTCAGGTATGGAAGGGTCTGGAGAGAGGGAGACTCACAAGGAAAAGCTTTTATTTCACTGTGTTGGGTTTGAGATGAGATATAGGAAAGCTACACAGGTTCATTTCATTTTTGTCTTATTCTAGTTAGGCTGCCGTAATGCCACAGTATACTTTGAAAAGAGAGACGATCCACTTTTTGTACCCAAATATCTCAGATTCAAGAACCTGCATACAAGTTGACTTTGGGGAAAGAAAGAGAATGATAGACATGAAAAAGTCTATGCAAAAATTTGCAGAAGTTCTGAACATCTTATACAGCTCCAGTGGTAGACACTCAATTTATGTTTTTCACCCTGTTTCTTAAAAGCCTCAATGCCCTATAGCTTTGATTTCTTAATCCGTGAGGTCAGAAAGATGCTCTGGTTTCCTAAATCTCTAGCTCCCCAGCCCTCTGGCCAAGCCCTCCTGCCCTGGCTCTGTCATCCTCTTCATCTCTGCATAGGTTGCTTAAAGGGTGTGGCCGCAGCTCATTTGTGCTTTCCTAAAGGCTACTGAGTGACTTACAGGCAAGCAGCTCCTGGATGGGCAGCCCCCACTGACTGAGGAGACAGAAAGGACAGTTGTGTTGCTGAATGAGTGGGCACCAAAATGCAGTTGGAGAGAAGGAAAGAGCACTAGCACCCTACAAGACAGAGGGCTAATGATAGCCCAGAGCAGTTTATAATACATTTTATAACTAACTGAACAAGAGTCGTTCAAGGCTCCCTAACATAATGAAATGGTAAGCGTTTAAGGAGAAAAAATACTAATTGCACCAATTTGATCACTCCGTGTTACCTATATGCATCAGATTATCACACTGTATCCTATAAATTCATAGACATGTGTCCATCATAAAAATATTAAAGAATAACATCTAAATAAAGTGTATTCTAGAGGCAAAGTCAGGTACAAGACATGATTAAGGAAGAAAATAGAAGTGTTCTGTAAGCATTGAAAACAAAGTCCCACCTGACTTTGCTATGTAAAACACACATTTAAATAATTTCTGTTTGAATACCTGAGTTCTGGGATGGTAGATGCACTTCTCTCTGCAGATCAGGGGCTTTAATTTATTTGGCAAGGCCACAGGCAAACTCCAGTCCTCCCTGGCATCTTCAGGACCCTTGAAAACTCATCCTTTGGATGGGTGCAAATACAAAGGCATCACCTTACTCATGAGTCATTAAAAATCTGGAAACCTTTTATTGTTTTGGAAGAAAGAATCTGAACATGACAAGCAAAGTTGCTGCCTTTAAGTCATTTTCGCACTACGCCCAGCAATTTTTTGTAATCAACATAGCCAAACTGATTAATTTGGCAGCTTAATGTAATATTTATATACAATTGTTATTTGTGCTTATTAAGAAATGTTACTTCTGAATTGGAGAAGATAGACAATGCACTATAGAATATTTTTATATCATGCTAGATGGATGGATTCTTCATATAACTGAAGTTATTTTAGCCAAAATGTTTAATGTTTTACCTTGTAGCATCATTTCTGCTTAAGTGGATTCCAAACTTTTATTTTTCACTTTTGCAAAGGAGATATTTCCTGGACTGGTTCTTAACCTAAAACACAAATGTGACAACCTAAGGAAATTCAACATGATAAGTTGTGTGTAGGTTCAAATAATGCTTGAAGCACTTTAGGTGAATCACAACTAAACGTACAAGATGATTTATTATGGAAATGTTAAGTGGCTGGCCAGTTTTAGGTAGCCTGTGTATGTTTGTCTTGTGTTGATAAAAAATTATTCAGTGAATCTTATTGAAGATTGACTTTATTCGAGACCATCACAATAGGAGTTCAGAGGATCCCAAAAAGAGTTTGCTTCATAAGAAAACGCTTGCCAGTGTATAAAAATATTCTTTCATATGGACAATAATAATGTCCATAGTTTTAAATGCAAACAATAAGCCCACGTATTAACTTTATGTTGTTAAAATTGTATCCTTTGTTGAATACACAGAAAGATATCAGCACAATGTATAGTTGGCCTATTATAATTTCCACACCTATAATTTGCAATTAGATGAGCTATAGTTTTACTGTAACTCAGGTTCCAGAAGAGTATCTGTGCATACAATGCCTTCAAAGTAGTTGAGCTATTTAACAAAGAAACTGCTTCAGAAAATTACACTCTCAGTATTTTGGACCATTTTGGCATCTGTAGTGAGTGGATCTCTTAAAATCAGGTTGCTATGTCTCATGTCCCCCATGTATCCCACATGTTGTCAGCTGAAGGTCTGTGCATTGCATGTTTCGTGTTAAGAAGGCCTTGAGTGTTAAGACACAGAGGCAGGGCTGAGGAGTAGCTAAGCTATAAAGCACCTGCCCAGCAGGCTCTGAATTCCATCCCTAGCACCAAAGCCTCCGTAGCAATAGTGAGACCCAGATTCAGAGCCCCTGCTTATGGCCAAGCTGCTCAAGCCAGAAGCCTCCTGGATGCACTGCTGTAAGATCCTAACATAAAGAGTCTTTGGGGAGATGAGCCCTGTGTTGTTCCAGCTGTGCAGGACCTGTGTGGCAATTAGCCAGACATGCCTAGCTTCTTAGGGGAATAGGCAGCAGCTGCCCCCAGTGTGTTCGCATCCCTGCCCAGGAGTGGAGACAGATGATTGCATCTTCTCTAAAAACAAAACAGAGAGCGCATCCCCAAATAGTTGGTTACAGTGATCATTTCCACATTCCTGGGAGACTGGAACTGTATTACAGGAAAACAGGACTGAAAGGAATCCACTGTGAAGGACCACCAACTTCTCCTCTTATTTCCTCTTAATGTAAAATGACTAGCTATAGTGGTTGGCCCTGGAAGTCTACAATGCCTGGCAATTTCCTGTGCCCTGGAAGATTTTCTACACACACAGGGCCTAGGCAGGAAAATCTTATACTGCGTGCCCACCACATGCTGGGGTGTCCTTGGCTCTGGGGATATAAAAGCCATGCTGGACCTTGCTGGTGACCTCATGGCATGCACAATTTAAAGGGAGGGGCAGAGCATCAAATCACAAAGTAAAGGTAAGATCACAGCTGTGACAGGGAAGGCAAGAAAAGGCACATAGGAGATTGAGAGGGGGATATGGCTTTAGGGGTCAGGAAGGCCTTCCTAAGGAAGAGAAGCTGAGCTGGAATCTGAGGAAAGGGTAGGAATGAAGGAAGCAAGTACCCCAGGTGGTACAAGCAGCACATGCAAAGGCTTGTGGCCCAAGAATGGGCACAAGCAGTCTAGGAAAGTGAGAAAAGCCAGCTGCTGGAGAGTGGAAGGCTGCGAGTGTGGTGTGGATGGAGACCACAGAGATAAGCAGTGACCGAACCCCCGCTGCCCCTGCATCATGTAGAACATAACCAAGGACATGAGTGGCTGAGGACAAACCAGCTAGGAGGCCATTATGCAGGTGAGAGCAGGTTGAGGAAATGTGTGGTGAGTTTGGGAGAGTTTATAGGAAATAAATGGCAGGATTCAGTGACATCATATATGGGAATGAAGAAGTAGTCTTATGTTGGGAGGAAATATTCCATTTTGTCATGTGGACATATTATTGAATATTAGGACAGAAGTGCTTCATTGTGTTAATATGGGTGAAGGACATATGGGCTGAGTGGGCATGTCACAGAAGAACAAAGACTACATGCACCCACTTATATGAGATAGCTGAAACAGCCAGACTCACAGTAGCCAGGTGAATGGCAGTTTGGGGCAATGATTCCAATTTCATATATATGTTTGAATCTATTTGGTGATAACCATAGTTAGTAGTTGGGTGGAATGGAACACAAAAGAGATCTGGGCTGGATATGTAAATTTGGGGTCATTTGCATATATATGCTAATTACAGGGAAGACTACGCAGGATTGGCTAGGAAACAAGTACAGACTGAAAGGGAAAGAGAGCTAAGAACTGTCTCAGAGACAAAGGAAGAATTCTCACCATTGACTGTGACAGGGAATGAACTTATAAAGGAGCTAGAAAGGCAGAGACTGGAGATTAGAGGAGGATGAGAAAATGGAGAGATGATGGAAGCCAGGAGCAGAAAATAGCCATGAAGAAAATAGTCAGTGAGAGAAATAGGGAAAGATGGCTGTTGGTGCCCATGGCTACAGGTCGTCCATCAGAGGCTTAGCAAGAGCTGTCTGTGTGGATTCCTGAGAGCAGATGCCAGAAGACAGTGGAGCGAGAAGCTGGAGAAAAACAGGAACTTTCTTAAAGAAGATTGAAAGTGAGCCGGGGAATGAACTGGGGAAGTGGTGGATAATGGGAAGCATGCGCCTGTAGGGGCCTGCGTGAGCGCATGCGTGCGTGCGTGTTTTCCCTGGGGCTGCCTCTGTGCCTTCTGATTGTTTTTCATTGTTTCATGATGGAAGAAACAGAAACAGGAAAAGCCAGTGTGAACACTCTAGATAAAAGACAGGGTTAGAAAATAGATGAGACAAGTCAGGTGAGGGAGCAGAGAAATGAGCTGGGTGAGTAAACAGACAGGAAGAAAAGAATGGACTCCCCTGGAATAAAAGAGCTTCAGGGAGGCTGGCTGTGGTGGAAGGTGGTGGAAGGTGGAATGACAGATGTGGGCTGATTTTTTTCTTTTTTTTTTTTCTTTTCTTTTTTTTTTTTTTTTTAATCAATAGGTCAGGTTGTCTCCAAGTGGCCAGAGTAAGGGAATTTTCAAAGTGAAACCTGATCCAGACTGATGACTAGCCTGGTGTGGGGGTGCAGGCCTGTAATCCTGTAATCCATAGCAGCACTTTGCAGCCTAAAGCTGGAAGAGCATTGTGAGTTTGAGGCAAGCCTGGGCTACTGTATGAGTTCAAGGTCAGCCCGAACTTCATAGTGAGACCTTGTCTCAAAAAGGAAAACAAACAAACAAAAAACAGATTGATGACTCTCACTCTGCAATAGGCCCCCTTTTCTGCTGGATATGTTGATACCTGAAACCATGGATTATGCTGACCCTTCTATGTACTATGTCTTCTCTACAATTCATACATTAAAATTTAATTTATAAATTAGACTGTAAGAAATTAATAGCAACAAAAATAAAATAGAACTGTAAAAATATACTGTGATAGTTATGTGGCATAAACTATGGGTTTAATTTGAAGTGCCACCACACTATTCTTGTGCTTTGAGGCTGCTGAGTAAAATAAGGGTTATCTGAAAACAGTTATTGCCATGTGGAGACAGTGGGAAGAAGGTGGCTTAGGTACTAGAGGAGGAGTAGCCTATGTAAGGTGGATACTGTGGGCCAAAAGGTGATTCAAGTCCTAGGCCAGACAGAGCAGGACAGGGAAAGATTTCATCACCCTACAGTACTGAAAATGATTTGCAGTTTAAAACTAATGAAGCCAGGTGTGGTTGTCCACATCTTTTATCCTAGGATTCTGGGAGGTCAAGGGATAACAATAGAGACTACACGCCCAGCCTCAATGACTTAGCATGAATCAAAATAAAAATTAAAAGGGGTTGAGGATTAGCTTAGGGATTAGCTTAATATGAAGGTTTTAGGTTCAGTCCTCAGTACTATAAAACTAAAATTAAAACTATCATGTGTTTCTGTAACTTTCCATTTAATATTTTTGGGTCCCAGTTGATGAGTAACTGAAACCATGAACACAGAACCACAGATAAGGCGTGATGGCTACCCATGGGCCTGCTGGCTCTTCCTTGGACTGCCCAGGCATAGATCTGGGTGAAGTAGCTAATTGAATCCATCATGAGCTGGAGTTTTGCCAGATAAATGAAAAGAAGCCCAGGCAGAAGAGGTTGAGGCATATGTACTACTCTTCTAAGGCTGCTGGTATAAATTACCAGAAATGTGATGATTTAAAGCAACATTTATGTCCTTCCAGCTCTGGTGGCTTAAAGAGCAAAGTCAGGGTGTCAGCTGGGTTGGTTCCCTCAAAAAGTTCTTAGGGAGAGTGCGCTTCATCTCTTTTCCTGCCTACTGGTGGCTGCTGTTGATCCTTAGAGTCACATAATTCCGATCACTGCCGTGTCCTCGAATGGTTTCCCTTCTCTGTCTCTTGTGTCTCAGGTCTCTTTCCTTTCTCTGGATAGGACACCATTAGGACAACACCATCCCCTGTTATTAGGACACTTTGGTTGTAGGTCCCAGCCATATTCAAGGTAATCTCATTCAGAACATATTTCCAAATGATGTCACATTCATGAGCACTAGGAGTTATACCTTGAACATATCTTTAGGAAGGACACAATGAGACTCACTGAAGAATCAAAATTGAAATTGGAATGGAATGAAAAGGTCTGGTAGGTTGGGAGAATTAGAAAAATCAATAGACTTCAAATCCCACAGAGGTCAAAAAATACTAAACTGTTGGTAGGAACCATTGCAGAAGTGCACTGGATAGGCAGGAGAGGAAGGCGCCTGGAAACAGAGAGCAGCACTCTTGGATAAATCCCTAATTCTCCAGACAGCACCATAGGAGACAAACTACAGACTAAGCCATGGGAGGGAGCAGATGAGGTTGGGGGGGGGGGCCTGCAAGCCAAGAAGTGGTGGGGCCCCCATGTAAAGCACAGCATATGATCCTGCCCTCTCCTGAAAGAAACACCTGTACATCTTATTTCTAATATTAATTTGCCATTTTTACACAGAAGGAAAAAAAGAAACTTTCCTCTTTAGTACTTAATTGTACAACTGACATTTCCTTGAAGAGATTCTATGTGGTTTTTTTTTTTCTAACTTGAGATGCTTTCATCCGACGTGTTTTGAAAGCACTAGAGTACTACGATTGAAATGATTCATGGGAAAATCAAAGGTTACTTTTTAATCTCCTGCTCCAGTGTTGGCAGGTTCACCCAGTATAGGAAGTTGTATAACAAGACCAAAACTCTCAGATAGGAAGAATGGCTTGTCTCTTCTGCCGCTACCTGGGAATGATGACATCAAGCCTCTCTGAACCAGCTTCACCCAGCTGAGAGCAGTAATAAAAGACTGGGCCAAACACTGGGAACATCCTTAACTTCTTAGTTGCCCCCCCCCACCTAGGGGAAGGCCCTACTTCCTTCATTTCTTCCATCATTTTACCATGACTTCTGTTAACACCAACAACCTCTAGACCTCCAGAACCCCTTGCTAGAAAAAATCCTGTATGTGCAGTTGTTTAATAAAGCTTGTTAGGTAGAATAGATAGCCTGCCTCGGCTTCTTCCTTTGGACCTGGTGTAATAAGTTTCCAGGCTCTTCAGGAAGAGTCTGTCCCTAACCCCCAGGATGACTGACCCCCATGCTAGCCCTGTATGACTAATTCTCCCTCTGCTAGCAATTTGCAGCATCTCTTGTGGTCAGGAGAGTAATTGAAGTTTTGGGGGCAGAGGCATGAGCCCTGAGATTACATCAAGGCTTGTCGTGGCCTCAGTAGTGCAGGACTGAGAGCCACTATTAAATGGAAGCATGGCCTCTTAGCCAGCACGAGGCCAGTGCTGTCCACCATGAGTGCACCAACCGTCAGCACCCTGGCTGTGGAGCTGAGGTTTACATGACTCCTACCCAGACAGAGGCAACACTGGTAGGATACAAAAAAATGATAGTGAAGAGTCACCTATGAACCTGAAAATAAGCCTGCTGTAGGCCTTTGCACGCTGCATTTAGTGTTTCCATGAGATCTCCATTTATTTATCTGCTTGCTTGTTTGTTTGTTTGTTTGTTTAGTGGGACTGGGGATTAAACTCAGACCCTTGCACTTGCCAGGCAAGTGCTTATTCTACTGAGCCATTTCCCCAGCCCCAGCTATTTCCCCAGCTCCTCCATTTTTATAGCTGGTAAACTAATGCTATTGTTAAGAGCCTGGGACTTTAAACCTTAAGAAGCTCATAAAAAAAAAAATAACAACCTAGGGGCAGGCAAGATGGCTCAGTGGTCCAAAGTGCCTACTTAGGCAAGCTTAGGCTATCACAAGGACCACTGTTTAATCCCCAGCACCACATGCTGCACCAGCGCCACCCCCAGGGCAGGCTGAGCCAGATATAAAAAATAAAAATAAAAATAAAGACCTGATATACTAATTGTAGTCATTTATGTACCAGACACTGCCATTATTCATCAGTTTAGCACAGTAAGAACAGGTATGGTTCCTGCCTCCCAAAGATTATGGTTTTAAAGAAAAATTAGGTAAGCAATCTTTACCTATATTATATATTATATAGGTATATATTATATGATGGTATATGTATAGGAGCTCTGAGGAGTCAAAGGAGACAGACCTGATAGCCTTACAAGTTGCAGAAAAGCTGTCTTAGTTACTTTCTCTTGTGGCTGAGACAAAATACCTGATGCCCAAAATTAAGGAAGGAAAGGTTAGTTTAGCTCATGATTTATGGAGGTTCATTCTATACTCACCTATTTCTAAGGCAGGATGGCATGGCAGAAGGGCAACTATTCATAGTGGTGGAAGATACCAAAAAGCAAAAGAAGGAAGCAAATCTCTTTTCTTTCTTTGTATGTGTGCAGGGTGCCTGCCCCAGGTCATGTGTAACACTCACACCTCCAAGCCCAGCACTATACAATGAGCCAATCACAAACTCGATTCAGCCTCCTCTGAAAATCCTGCCCCCCTCCTATGACTACATAGGGCTTTGGGGGCTCATCCAGACACTATGCACAACAGTTTTGTAGACAAATGGTTGTTTAAATAAAGAATGTAGTGATAAACATGAAGAACTCTTCCATCGTCTTAGACAGAACAAACTGTCACAAAGCCTGGAGGAGACTGGAGAAATTGGTCATCTGTAGTCTTAAAGGAGGTTATGGTTTAAGAAGAATTGTTGGCAAAGGAACAGAGGATAATGAAAGATGAGAATGCCAAGATGGGCAGGATCTGCTCTTGAAAAGTCTTATATGGGCTTGATAAGGAGTTTCAACATTCTCTTAGGGCAATGTTGTGGTTTATGTCTAGTTGTCCCCCCAAAGCCTCATGCAATCATGGGGCAGGGACTTCTAGAGTTTGAGACTTGAGTCATGATCCACTGATGGAGTTATCAGTCTGAGTACAGCTGGAATTGTTGGTGTGATGTAAGGTGGATAGGCTAAAGCAGAGAGCCTGAATATAATATAAAGAGAGACAGAGGGACAGAGAGACAGACATTGGTTGTTGCTCTCTGCGTCCTGGTTAGTCTGTTGCCTCTGTTGCGATTGTTGCTGTTCCGCCGCCATGAACTGGATGCTCTCTGCCCTGTTCCACTCAGCCTTGGGCCAGCCGAATATGGACTGAAACCTCCAGCAACTGTGAGCTAAATAAACCTTTCCTTCCTTCATTTTGAATGTTGGTATTTGTCCCAGCAATGATTAAAAAGCAACTAAGACAGGCATTAAGAAACTCTCAAAGAGTTTCTGTAGCTTGGCATGGTACCAAATGTTGTTTTCAAGATTATAATATAACAACAACATCTACATATTTGTATCTGTAATGAGAAAAAATTTTCTTATGATAGAATTAAGATGACACCTCATTACTGTCATATCAATGGAATATTAAGTGTTGTTATTGATTCTGTTAATAGGGAAACTGGTCAGCAGGTGGTTGATTATAATGTTAGGGGAGAAATGGAGGCTGCCTAAGCTAAAATAGTGACATTAGGAGCCGAAGGCTATGAATAAACCAAGAGATATTTAGGTGACAGACTTGATTATAGATTGGATGTAGAAGAGAAGGGAAGAATTAAGAGCTCTTCTTGGGTTTCTCTCTGAGCAGCTAGACGGATGGTAGAACCATCCCATGTATCAGGGGCACTGAAGAGGATCAGGTTGGAGAGGATTATCAACTTATTTTGGAGAGTGTTGACTTCTATATATTTTCAAGATGTCGGTAGAGGAGACATCTGGGCAGAGAAAAGGAAACAAAAGAGGTATGACTAGAAGTGGAGATTGGAAGTCACAAGCACCAGCAGAGGATCACTGAAGCTATAGAATGAAAACTGCAAAGAGAGTGGAGTGAGGAGGAAAGAGGGGAGAGTTACCTCTCTTCACCCTGGGGACCATCAGCCTGGAGGTGATAAGCAGGAAGAGAGAGGGCAGGCAAGTCTCCCTTGGGAGTTTGGAGGAAGCCCAGGAGGCTGAAAGTATCACTGAATCAGAAGAGGGGAGTTTGATAAAGAAGAGTCCACTCTGCCAGTCCCTGACAACGTGGCAAGGCCTGAGACGCGTCCAGTATGTTCATAACAACTCATCATTTGTGTCTTGGGAGTAATATTTCAGAGAAGCTTTGTGGCTGACATTGAGTTAGCATATGGCTGAGGAGTGTCGTAAGAGGAAGTAGATGAAGGTTTGGCTGACAGAAAGGAGGAGAAATATATAGTAACCTCCAAATGAAGATATAAGCACGAGGGAGGTGTTGTTTATTTAAGATTTATCAGGTTGTCAAGCTGTAAAATTTGCCTTAACATGGCTTTGACATTCCAAAAGAAATTGAAACGTCAGCAGAGTGTCTGTGAAGCCAAGGAAATATATTTCCACACATTTTTCAGCAATGAAAACTCTCATAACTAGAAATACAAATATTCTAATAAGCAGAGTATTATTTAGCATCTGATTTTAATAAGAAGTCATCAAACCAGTGTCTCCCTGGATCAGACATTTCCTGTGGGCAATTGTTTGGAGAATTCATTTGGATGTAATTCCCAGCACTAAAAAATAAATAAAAATAGAAAAGATTAAACATGACAGCCCAAGAACATTACTGTATATCTCTTGTTGCCCACAATGGGAAATCTAGGGGTGAGAAGGCAAAGTAGATTTAATGGCTTTCTATTAAACTCCATCTGTAATAGCTATAGGCTAAAGAATATAGAAATGAATATGTTCTAGTACTGGGTTGTAAAAGATATAATTGCAAAGCACTCTTTGCTTATAAGTCAAAAATATAAATTATATGCTCCCTTTACCTCCAAAAAATTGAAATTGGGTCTAGTGGCCATCCAACCATACCATTATAATTTAACCTCAATCTAAAAGAGGAGAGAAGGCAGTTATTGTAGCATAAGATGGATGATCATTAGTTTTTGTTTTATTCGATCTATTTTAAGCTACATAAGAATACAGGATGAAGTTCAGGTTATTTGCTCTAGATTATTGTTTGGATCATTTATTGCTGTGTAGCAAAAACTTCAAAACTCAGCCACTTAGAGTAACCACCACTATTCCATCTCTTTTGGCCTAAGAAGACAGTGATGTTGAATCAGTGTGCTATAGTGTGCTGTTTGTCATCACTGAAAGTTCAAAAAGCGCTGCCTTCACTGGCTAGGTTCAGCAAGGTGGTTCTTATGATGCTGTCTTTTAGAGCCTCTCATGCATTTGAAAACAAGTAAAATTGGAGTCATCTAGAGCCTCCAAGAATATGGGGAAAGCTGGACCTCACTCCCTCTCTATGTAGTCTTGAGCCCTTCTGTGTAGTCTTTCCTGTGGTCTCTCCAGCAGGCAGCTCAGGGCCCCAAGCAAGCACAAGAGGGGCTTCCCAGCCTTTTTTAAAACTTAGCTGGAGAATTAGGCCAGGTTCATATTCATGGTGTTCTCATGGTTAAAGTCACAAGATCCACCTCTGGACTAGAACAACAAGGATGTGAATTTCAAGGCCATCTTTAGAACTAAACACCACTATTATTCAAAGTATAGCATATGACAACTGCTACTTATTGTCCTCTTCTGGAGGAGAATGTGCATCTACAATTTTATACTGGTGACAGCAGCGCAGTAGTTACTGTAGTGTATTTACTCTGTGATGCGAATCATGCATGACCCTGTCCGTGCCTGTGGACATCAATCTCACAACAGATAGACCTGGTATCATTAACCTCATATGACAGGGAAAGAAACTGAGGATAAGTAATTGCGGTAGAAATTGCAGAGCTGGGATTTGAACTTGGTTTCTACGGCTGTTCTTCATTTAATGACCTACTTGTTTGATGACTGAGGTGTACTGTTTGCTCCTAAGACCCACTGCTCGTGCAGTGGACTGATGACACAGGAACACGAGCAGCAGTGTGGCTATACAGTAACTTCTACAGTACAATCCTATAATTTTTGCTGATTGCAGTATACAGTACAGTGAAGTGCTATACTTTTATATTCTATTATATGTTACAGTGCTGTATGTAAGAGTTATGTGAAAAATGCAGTCATCAAGTTGTGTTTTTCTTTGACCATATCTCCATTCTGAATATTGAAATGTATATACTATTTGCAATTCCTTATTTAGCAATCAAGTTATGTAATGATCTAGTTGAAGGAACAAAACTTAGCTGTTAAACAAATAATGTCTGAATGTCATAAAA
>PVKN010024810.1:0-14326 GCA_004027915.1 Capromys pilorides | reverse complement strand
ATGAGGCATTATACTGTATGCTTTTGTGCATGGATATTCTTGATACTCAGAAGTTAAAGAATTTTATATTAAATATATCTAGTTTCTCTCTAATTTATAAAAAGATATATGCACACAAGATAGCTAAGATAGTTATACAACTAATTCCTTTTAGTCCATTGAAGGGAAGAGTTTGTGCTTATACTGTTTGGTCAAACTTACACGCCTCTATATTATAATCAGAGCAACTACTTTGAAGATAACAACACAATATATTAACCATTGTTAATTTCCTATTACTTTGTTTTGAAATTGTGTGTCATTGTTTTTATTTTTTTCTCTTTAAAATAAAAAACCTTATGAAATGTATTTCTTAACTACACAGTTGAATGTTTTTATAAATGTGCTTTTATTTTATTTTATTTATTTATTTTTTTGGTGGAACTGGGAATTGAACTCAGGCCCTTAGGCTTGTAAGGCAAGCACTTATTCTACTGAGCTGTCTCCCCAGCAAAAGATTCTTTTCTTTTTTTTTTTAATGGCTGGCTCAGCCTGCCCTGGGCATAGGGCTGACACAGCATGTGGTGCTAGGGATCGAACTACGGTCCCTGCGGTTGCCTAAGCTTGCCTGAGCAGCTGCTTTAGACTGTTGAGCCATCTCGCCAGCCTTAAATGTGCTTTTAAAAAAGGAAATTTTAATTTTTTTTTGTTTTGTGCTTTAGGAAAGGGTCTACAGGGCTTCACTACTAGATTGGACTAGTAGTGATCTGCCTGTTTACAGCCTCCCAAGAACTGAGATTACAGGTGTGTATTAGCACACCCAGTCTCAATTACAGTCTCAGCCATGCCCCAGGGGTGGGTGGAGCTGGCATGGCAGGCCTGCTGAGCTATTTGGCCAGCCCGGAAATTTTAATTCTTAAGGATTTATTTTACTCTAGTCATTGAGATGAAAGTTTTCATTGATTTTAATATTTTTGCTAGCTGATTATACTGATACCATATGTTGAATAATTATCATTGCCTTCAGAGACTTATGATAACCCTGGAAATGTAATCAATTTAGATTTATAAGGGTCAATTTTAGAGCTAATAAATCTGTTCATTCCAAATGTTCTTATTAGTTGCACGATTATTATATAAATATCTTGAAGGGCTCACTCTTGAACGTGAACTCTTCATTCTACATATTCTATTTTCTCCTCAATATTGACCAACTTTAGAACATTTCATTATGTAATTAAGAAGATGGAAGGCAAACACTTGGCCATAATCCCTGCAATGCTGTTACCTCTTGTCCATCTTATTAAGAACATTTCTGTTTATTTGATATTAAATATGTATTTCACAATATGAGGAAGATATAAGTCTTAGACAAAAGAGTAGGCTAGTTTTGCTATTTTTACAACTTTATAGAGAGAGGCTGCTCAGCTAAATCCCTCTATTAGACGTTGAATAAAATTTGACTAGAAAGATACATCAAATCCACTAGAGAAAATAATCTAGCTGAAATCAACAGTGAGAAGTCCAATATAGTATGCCAAGCCAGGAATATTCCAGAAAATATTTCTCAACACTGAAAGGAAAACAAGTACAGATTTTGTTCTTGATAATGAAAATTGCAGCATCATGCGATGGTAGTAAATTTGCCTTCTTGTGATTTTTCGATCTTTATGGCTTTAGGAATGGGTGAGACAAGTCATGACTTTTCAGAATCTTACTGTTGTCTGACAAAAGAAAGGCAGAAGAGTGCATTCCACAGATTTTACACTTCAGACCACAAAGTCTCACCCTGCTTTTCACTTAGTGAAGCCCAGGGCCTCAGATGCTTCAGAGGAGGGCCTGCACAATGGAGTTCCATTTTCAATGACCAGGCCTTGTAATGTGTAATAAACAGAGATGTGTCCCAACATGCCAGTCAGTGACAGTGGAGGGAGGACGTTCAGTAGAAGAGTGGGGGGAACACGGACAGGGAGGGCAGCCAGGGGCTCAGGCCAAGGGCCAGGTGCCCAGTTCTCAAAGGTTGTACTCAACAGTAGAAAAGTTAGTTTTCCTATGGCAACAGGCAAAGGGGGCTACCAAGATACAAGACCACTCAAAACCTTTTCCAATCCCATCTTCTAGTCTCTCAAATTAACACTTAGTTGAAGGTGATTTTGTGAGTATGCCTTGCAAACCGCTCCGGGTAAATTTGCCAAATCAAACCACAATTCTCTCATGATAGAAGGGAAATCAGATAATGTGTCCAGGCCCTGCTGGACCAAATCTCCAGAGAAATGAGTGCAACAGAGTCCTCTGAGGACCCATCTACAGAAGGGCTGGGAGCAGAGCCTCGCATTCCCATGAGACACAGCAAGGCCACAGCAGCACCAGGAGGGACGACCCCATCCATGTTCCTCATGCCGTCTGTCATTTCGACACAAACATGCGTTGCTAACCAAATATTTGACAGAGAAATGATGGTTTACAGAAAGTTTCATCTTAGGACCTACACATGAACACAAGCAGATTTTCTTTTGGAACTGGTCTTTAAATCACTCCAGTAGAAAGTGACACTGTAACCAAATTTTAAAGCATACAAAATAGCATAAAGAGCACAGAATTTCAAGACTGCATCCCTGAAATATCCACCAAACATCTCCTGTATTTTGTGGGTAGAGGCTGCAGGATGATGGTAGAGGATGGGGTGAGTGTGCAGCAGGCTCGGGGGTTGACCCCCGGACCCCTGTGCCTCTGCTTTCTAGGGGAGAGGGTGTACCAGGAAGAAACACTTTAACACGGAGTAGAATCGAGTTCTGTTTTTCAGATCTTTAATGCAGAAGCCATTATCAGTCATTTCAACAAATGTCTGTCTTGCCATGAGATTTTAGTTGAGCTTTTACTTTGACATACTTTAAAGCTTCTAGGTCTTTTAAAATTTGGAAGCTTTTAGATCTTATAAAATTTAATGAACACATGTTCATCCGTTGGCCAGGCTAAAAATCACCACCGTTTCTTCCCTTTTGAAACATTTCCCATGTAGCCATCTAGTTCGCAACACTTGGCTTCCGGATCATCCCAGGACACTAAGGGCAGCAGCACTAATAGGTAACTATAACACAGCCTGGGAAGCTCGGGGGTGGGTGTGAGGAACCTACAATGTGGGAGACCCAGAAGACAGACTTCCCCCTGAGCTCCACAGGTCAGAGAGGAAAGAAGAGAGGGGACAGTTTTCTCAAGGTCCCTGCCAGGCATCATTCACACACACACACACACACACACACACGCGCGCGCGCGCGCGCTTGGGATTGACTGGTTTTGACTGTCAGAAGCCACACAGTCTATCATCTGAAAGGAGGTTGACTATGAAAACTTTTCACAACAAAAACGTAATGGAAACCCAGTCATTATGCATTCATTTCCTGCAGTACTCAACTCTGATTAATAGCAGCCATTCTTTCAAACGTCTGTATATAATAATGTCAATAAAATGCAAGTAGTTTGAATAGGTGCTACGGAGGAGACTCTTTAGATAACTTTTCTTTCTTTCGTAAATGGCAACAGTAGCATTCTCAAAAGCACAGCGGATTATCTTACAGCCCATAAAATCAGGTCAAGAATGCATGCTATTCCCTTCACTCTCCAGTGAGCTTAAAAGGTGGGAATCTTTCCAAGATAGCTCAGTGTGCAAGATGTCATTTTCTCTAGGAAATGAAACACTATCATTAATTCACTTTGATTTTTCCCAAAGATTATAGAACACTTATAAGGCTGGCTGTCGTTAGTAGTTTTAACTGAAAGGATTTCTCCCCCCATGGCAGCACATCACTTTAAAAGCACCCTTCCTCCTCTCCATTTATTTCACAGTGGAAAATCTAGACAAGATGTTTTATTTGTGCTTAACCTTGAAAGATATATGGTGTACTCAATGGAAAACCTATTACTTAATTAGTTTTAAGAGACTTGACATCAAACAGGAACACATTCAAAATACAGATGAAGAGCTGAAAGAATTGAGTTTAGAATCATAAAGGGAAATGCTAGATGCTTTCTGAAGGTCATGGTCAATTCCTTTCAGTTCCTTACAGGACGTATATATTGCAGGGTGCATGGTGGCAATGGTGATCAGCCTCCTTCTGTCTCTTTTTTCTTCCTCTTTTTCATAATTCAAAATTTCACTTGACTGTTTTTTCTCCCAGCAAACATATTAGTTATCTGTCATATGTTAAGATTTTCCTGAGGAGAGGGCCTCATGCATGCTAGGCAAGTGCTCTGGCTGTCCTTATCCTTCCTATGTAATAATTTTGACACTTTTTTTTGACTGCAAAAAGGGGGTTGAGAATAATATATAAGAAAATGAATAATTTCTAGGCAGTGCTTCCTGGGCTTTATTAGAGAACTGCAAGTTGTTTGGGAAGCTCAGCAAAAGATGGATTGATGCCAAGGAGGTGAAAAAAGCTTTTTGAAAGTCAGATTTGATCTTGATCTTGGAGGATCTGTAGATATCTCAGGAGGCTGAGGGAAAGAATGTCTCCCACAAAAACCCACACAAATCAACCCTTTCATGAAAGTCAGAATAGGAAACCCTGTGGGAGCTCTGGGGATATCCTTAACAGCTACAGGAGGCTATGGTACATGATAGCAACCAATGGGATGAATAGGAGAGGAGAACACTGGTTGGCCTGAGAAGAATGCTAGCAACAACTCCAAAGCTCCTGGCAATGCCATAGCAACTCTATGCAGGTGGTAGTTTACAGTGCAATGAAAAATAAATACAAACAGCAAAGTCGCCCCTGAATCACACCAGCCACGTCTCAAGGGCTTAACAACCACATGCAGCTCTCAGCCTGGGCAGCTCAGATACAAAACGTTTCAAGTGTTGCTGAAAGAGGACAGCCCGGATGCATCATTGGCTGTGAAACAAATGGGGAAGGCTGGTGTGAGGGTGGCTGGGAGTGGAGGTACAGGACCAAAGACAGGACATTATTTCACTGAGGACCCAGGACAATAGCAATGGGCAAGGGGTGAAATTGCCTATTTCAAGAATCAAGCATAGTGGCTCCTCTAGTGCGAGGATTTGAGAGGAAACCATAGCGCGCCAGGTGGGAGGCGAGTTTGTTTCTGACCTGTTTAATCTGAGACGCCCAAGGCTTAAAGAGGACACTGGGGTTGACAGGTCTCTGAAGTGATTTCTAGAATTTTTTTTTTAAATTGTTTTCCTTTCTCAACTGCCCAAAGCGAACATTTTAAGCTTTTACATGATCCTTAATGTTTTCAAGCTAGGTTTAACAAGAAGGCATGCTAAAGGCTCACACTAGTTTAAGAATTTTCCAGTTTATTCCATTACCTGAAGAGAGAGAGAGAGAGAAAGAGACAGAGACAGAGAGAGACACAGAGAAAGAGACAGAGAGAGACAGAGAGAGACAGAGAGAGACAGAGAGACAGAGAGAGACAGAGAGACAGAGAGAGACAGAGACAGAGAGAGACAGAAAGAGAAAGAGAGAGAGACAGAGACAGAGACAGAGAGAGAGAGCAGCACCAAGGAATCAAAGCAGCAGAGAGCACTAGGAGGAGGTCGTGGCTCTGAGCACCTGAGAGTCCAGGAGGCCCACAGAGAATGAGAGACTCCTGTGGCACAGAGGGCAGAACCACGGCCACCAGCCTTCCCCACTTTCTTCATCAGCACGCAGGGTCTGCCTACTCCTGGGGGAATCCTGGTTGCAATAAGGAGGCGCTTCTATTCTCTGTCTTCCTAACACCTGCTCTCTCTCTTTCCCATATGATGGGCTAAGTCTCCCACTTCATGAAGCACACAGATGCCCTCTGCTTGCACAGACTGTCACTTCTGCCTGTCTCCATCCGTTTTTGGCTGATTTCACACAAAGTCCTCCTTCCTCAGATCCTACTTAACAGAAAGGTCGCAGAAGGCAGCTCAAGTGATGAACGACAGAAAAAGACACAGAATTGAGGAACAATTTCCTAGGCTGACAGTCTACTGGATATGTCTAAATATTTACGTAAAAGAAACAGGAGAGTGGATTGGAGAGGCCTTCTCCTACGAGGCAGGAACAGGGGACCGGAGCGTAGGTGGTGATGGCGCTGGAAAGGACCAACTCCTCGTCATTATAGAAGAGGAGGTTAGAACATAGATTGTGAGGAGAAGCTGCAAAGCTTGACCCTCAAAGGTTTTAGAATAATTCATCCTCTGGGATTGTCACCAAAGCCACCAGCAGTGGGCTCAGTCCAGCTCCCTGTTCCCAAGGCCCCAGCTACACTGTGACTTCCAGGAGTACTTGAGGGCAGTTGGCAGAAGTGCCCCCTGGACCTCCCTTTCCACCACACGTAACACCTTCAGTTCTAGAATTCAAGGGAGAGTCAACTGTCGCCAACTCGCTCCAAACTCAGTATTTGTGTTTCTGCTTAAAGATACATTTACTTAACTTGAATTTGGACTTTGACTTTTAAATTAAGCTTTCTTCTTTGCTTTATTTTTAAAAGTCATCAATGCACCCTCAAGTTATGAGCTATCGATCTTAAACTGCACCAGTGTTGTGAAGGGATGGACGTGCTACTTTTTCTGATGCCATCCAATGTCTGTTCAAGTACTGCGAAGGCTCCCAAGCCTGAGCACCCTCACCTGTAAAATGTTCTTCCACATTGAGTGAAAGTTCAGCTTCATAGAGAAAATGTCTCACAACCTTAAAAAAGAAAAGAAAAACCATGGCTCAATTTTGTCTTCCTACAACAACCAAGGAGGAAATCAAATCTCCAATCTCTGCCATTATGACTTCCTGTGCAGGTTGTCCCCACCTCAGGAGCAGGCTGTGTTTTGGAAGTTCACTTGTAAATTGCGTATTTGGAACATGGAACATAGTTTCCCTAGGAAAAAATATTACAAAGTGTAATTACGTTTTCAGGCCAGCACATAAAAGCAAATACACAGTATACCTGAAATACCGCAAATTTGCATGAAATAATGGAAAATAGCATATGGCATTACAATCTGTTTTCCTTTAGCATTAAAACATGTTGGAACCCTTGCAGAGCGCAGAGACTTGACTCATTTACTACCGGTGTCTGCGGGATCTGTGGGTTGGGTGTTCATTTTGGTCCGTTCCCATTATGCCATCACCATGTTCTTGGACTTAGGATGAATGGAACAAGGAGGGGGAGATTCTGACTGTGGCCCAAGGTGCTGCAAAAGGAAAGGATGATCAACTGGCTCTTGAGGCAAGGGGTACATTTTCATTTCTATCATCCTTAGGGACATCTTCATTAAGATGTTCCCTCTGTCACTGAGACCAAGGGTAGGATGTCAGTCAGAGGTGAAGATGATGGTGCCGTGGGAAGGAGCCCACCCTGCAGCTCTGCTTTCAGGAGGAGCCCAGAAGAGAAGCAAAAAGAGGCAGGGAACTGGCTTCCCCTACCTGCAGAAGAAAGAGAGAGTGCCACCTTAAGTGCAGAGCCCTCCCCAGGGATGCCACTGGCCAGCTCTGGGAAGAGAAGGCAAAGGCAATGGCTCTTCCCAAGCAACGGGGCAAGGTTGCTCCTGTGCCAGAGGGTAGAGGGGACCAGCTGAGGGCCACCACTGGAGCTGAGCATGCAGCTCTGCCGAGTGTCTGCAGGAACCTGGGCTGGCCAGCCTCAGTGGGCCGAAGCCCGGAAGTGCCTCTGGCTGTGGTTCTGGAGGTGTGGGACTCTGCGGCCATGAGGAAGTGCAAGGCAGCCTGGGCACTGTCAGGAACCAAGACATGGCACCATAAAATGAGACTCAAAGAGGGTCATGAAGAGAGACACTATTTCCCCTCAGGGGACTGGGTGGAAACATAGACATGTCCAGCACAAATGGCTTCTCAGTGTTGGATGTGTGGCTGGCTGGCCCATCCACCTTAATAAGTATTTCAAAGCACTCTTTTTAGTAAGTCTTTCCATCTGAGTAATTGAAACTGATATGGTCATTGAACACGCAAAGTTGCTTTTATTTTAATTTAATAAGATTATTAAAGACTAGATACCTCATGTTTAAGCATATTTAGGATGGTCACATTGCATTAAACTTAAATCATTTCTTAGAAGAGGAGACAAAGTGTATAGAACAAATATATTATAACCAGGACATAATTAGCTATAGTTTATAGAGATTAATTCCTTGTGTAAAATTATACTGGGTGCATATTTGTGCCAGGCTCTGTTCATGTCCAGTGAACTCGATAATCCCTAGGAAAGGCACAGTTCCCGTGTCAAGATAAATGCAGTTTCAAGAGAAGTGCAGCATATCAGAAATGCGAGAAAACGTGGCAGTGCTACATACTGTGAGATGTGCTCATAAGGTAAGGAGGTCGCTGTGGCATCCCTGAGGACCGGGGAAGCTTCCGTGAGAAGTGACGCTTACATAGAGTCTGGGTTGGGAGGGCCTTGGCCTCCCAGGAATAGGTCACTGTCTCCTAGGAGCACCTGGGTCATCTGGGCCAACAAGACTCGTCCCTAGGAGGGGAGTGCTGTGGGTGGGATCAGGAAGGTCTGTGGCACAGTGCCCATCACCCCTGCATGCCTGGTGACAAGCACCCCCTGGCTGCCTACAGCAGTGCAGTCCCCATGGGGGTTCCCCTTCTCAGCCTCCTCCTGGCCAGTAGGAATGGGACTGAGCCACTTAGGTTGTGGAAACTCTTTGCTCTCCTCACCTGGGATGTGGATGTGAGCACTGTTCCCTGGGGACAACCCAGCTTGGTACATGGCTTTGAAGCAAATCCTGAGGGGATTTGACTGACCTTGGGAGGTATAACAGTTACATGTTTTGTTATACAGGTCTTGCTTTAACTTGCCCTTAACCACCCAGCAGAAAAGTTTAAACACAAGGCATAAAATGGAAAGCTAGATTAGAATACTGAGCTGCAGAAAGCTTAAATCAGCAGCTTCCACCATTGCCAGTTTTGCCAATAACCCACTGCAATTATGGAACATTGGATTATGTGTACAACTAATTTCTCTTAGTTCAGTGAGAAGAAATTTTTTTGTACCAATAATGATTAGAAAAATTATCACATCGACACCCTGTGCTCTGTATAACTACTAGGAGGACAACAATATGCATTGTATCAAATACTGGGAATGTACTACTAGTGTGTTTCATAACTCTCACATTGTTGTTTCTTATTAAATGTAATAAAAAATAAAATAAAAAAAGGAAAGGGACAAGGGAGAAAAGGCCCCACTTTTTTTCCAGACATTACCAAATTAGCATTGGGCACTTGGCATGACTACTGTCATCCTTTGGAAAATAGCTTTGGAATAAAGCATTAAGCCAGGATCGCCTCAGAGAGGTCAGGCGTGAGCTCCCATAGCTTCCAGCAGTTTCCCTATGAGACAAAAATTTCACAGTCTGAGGAAAAGATATTCTTGCCCTTGCTGTGGAAAGTATATTCTACTGATTATTAAAAGTAACAGCCTCCCAAAGGGAGAAAAGCCATTTCATCAGGGGAAACAGTACCTTTTACCCTGTGAACAGTTTAGGCAAGAGGAGTCACACTCATCTTGGCCTTTCAGAGGGCTTGCTCTGGGCACAGATGGAGGATGGCATGGGGGGTCACATTCTGCAGTGGGCACTGCTGAGCTCCATATCTGGGCCCAGGAGAGAGATGGGCAGAGGAGGGACACCGTGTGCTCTGTGTCCCTGCTCCCAGCCTTTTCTGTGCTCTGGAGCCCTGCAGTCTGACCTGGGCGCCTCTCCTTACCACTTCTCTGCTGAGTCTTCAGCCTCTTAGTGGGCTGTGGACAGATGCTGCCTCAGCCTGCTCCCTTGTCTGCAGTTCTGTCTGGGCTTCCATCCACTTCCCAGGAGCCTTCCTCTAACCATCCAGAATGGGCGAATTTCTCCTCCCATGGGAACCTCTCCTGCACCACGTGGGAAAAGCCAAGTCATCGTCTCTGTGTCTCGTGATGAGTCTATGGCCTGGGGGTTGGCACTGCTCAGTGAGGGCTTCCATTCAAGTCCCTTTCTCCTCATTGCCAGGTGGATGATAATCCTAAGAGGTTGGGAAACTAAGCTCCAGAAGGCTCAGTGGCTGTGTGCATTGATCCTACAGACGAATGAATGAACGGACGAATAGATGCATGGACTGGAGGGTGAATGGATGAGTGGCTGATGACTGACGATCAGAGGCACTGACTTGAAAATAAAATGTGATAGGAAGTGAAGGGGGAAATGTAGCCAACTGACCTGGGATATTTTGGTGACTTGGGATGGTTTAGTGATTTGGGATACTATTGATTAGAAAGTTGAACTCCAGGGCACTATTAAGAACTCATATGTGCTGGTCTAGGAAAAGGAAAAGAAAAATTCAAGTGCAATGGACTTTTAAACAGTGTTTTGCCTGTCCTGGCTGATTCAATATTCACTACCTGTATGATGCTATTCAAGAAAAATGCCTGTGGGGTTGCAGACGGGGAACTGCAGGGCTTCAGGATTGTCTGCCCTAGTTGCTTCCAGGTTATGACTGAAATTTATTAGATTGTTGATTTCAATTGTGGAATAATCTACTGGATCAGAGTGGGTCCTAAGACCCCATGAAGAGTTCCCGATGCAGTCTTGATTGGCAGAGAGGAACTCTGGTGCTGTTCAACTCTTCCACTAACACATAAGGAAGCAGAGCATGGAGGGTTTGGTGGCCCTGCAGGTCATGATGGGCAGAGACGGACAGGAACTCAATTCTCAACTCTTGACCTTGAGGCTGGGACTGACAGCATGGGCTCTGGAGAAGCAAAAGATCTAACTAGAAGTTGGGAGAATGTAATTTAAAGGATGCAGTGTAGCCCAATCTGTTTAATAGTACATCTTCAAAGCTAAGGTAGAGATGTCCTTTCTCAACCCAAACGCTGGAGCCTGAGTGCTGTGGAAGCATGTCGCATGGTGCAGCCCCTTGGTACAGTGAGAGCTCAGGACAGGTGGGCGGCAGGGCCTAATGCCGGCAGGTGAGCTCCCAGCAGTGTTAGTCACAAGCGCTCTGTAGAGAATGACAAACATCTGCTTATCCTAGTGCCTAAATAAGAAAAAATGGTGGAACAGATGTGCTGTAGTGTTCACTTGGGCTCGACAGCTATGCGTTAACTCCTTTCATCAGCAGATATTTGAAGGGGTCATCACGGAGATGAAAGGGCCTTCACAGGAGACTGATCAGTTTTCCTTTTTGGTGGGGTCTGCAGTTTAAATCTGGGAGGTATTAGATTATTATTTTTAAATGACGGAATATGCCACATAAGAGTTCATTTCTCCTTAGAGCCCAGGTCTTGAAGTGCTTGCTCTGTGTAATGTCCTGGACCTTTCCAGCAGCCTCTAATGCCCTGCATCATACCCAGAACCATTAGCCGTTGCTCACTACTCTCTGCCGGAGAACAATGATCAGGATCTCTCTTTAGTGTCTTAAGGGGGAAACAGTGCCTCATTGTGTCAAGTGACTGAACTCACCACAAGCGAATGACAGGATTCTCACCTTATGATGTCAACCCAAAGCACCACACTAAGGGGGCTTTCCTGAGGTAGAGAGGTAGCCATGCTCCATACGCCTTCATTTCTGATGACTTCAGCAACTTATCCATCTAATTAAGGAGAGAACTCATGCATCTGTGTTCATGGTTCCCACAATCCTGAGGAATGTTTTTAACAGTATAAAATATGCAGGATGTGTTTTGTGCGCATGTAAAAAAAATGTTCTGGCCACCATGCTGTTTGCACTGTTTGCTGCCTGTGGTCCTCCTTGCAAAAGCAGACATTTCCCAGAGGAACACATTTCCTCCATAGCCTTACATTCCACACAGACCAAACTGTACATCACTTAATTCTGTGACACAGGAGAAAGCAGAGCAGCGACTCCCAGGGCACAGTGCTGACAGGAGGGGCAAGGGACACTGAACTCCAAATGTCACTGAGCAGGATGGATTTGCCATGCTACTTGTTGGACCATAAATACCACCAGGGCCATTTAGTCCTTAAGAACACATCATCTCTATCAATAACTCCCAGACTGACAGATCTGCTATTAATCTTGAAATCTAAGATGGTGAATAAGGCGATGCAGTTCTAAAAAGTAGGGATAACAGCTGTGCCACATCGGTGGACTGTTACGAAAAGTGTGTAGGTCAGTTGGTGTCACCTACTTTTAATAATGTCATTCACAATACAAATAAGCTGGCTAATTGCATATGAATTTATATGAGGTATGAATTATCATTTTGGTATAAAATTTCCCATAAATAAAATAATACTTTATATAATTTATCCATTTTAATTACCTAAAATGTTTTCAGGAAGGTTCAATAAATTAGCAGTCATGAGCAGACCAACTGTCATAGTTTTTCTAAGGGGTATCAGGTGGTAAGAAATTTATTGATATTGAAGTATTATCTAAATTATGCCACCATTGTTTTATGGTCATATGGTCCTAATATTCATTTGCTATTTTCATCTGTTTGCTTATGTGTTGAACAGACATGCTTTGGGCGTTCAACGTAGGCGCTATGCTAGAGCCTTGGGACTGTAAGCACTGCTTAGCTGCAGTCTCCTTCCTTTCTGGAAGCACAATCCAGAGCACAGAGGGGATCAGACACGCATGTGGCCCTAGAGGGTTTCATCTTCCAGTGACAGCAGAGGACAGCAGAAGGGGCTGTGGGTGTGAAGTGCCCTTCTGATCACTCCCCATGGCAATCTAAGAGGTCACATGAGCGGTAATCACGTGAGAGGGGGGCACTGAAGTAACCAAGGCAGGAAATTACTCCAGGAGGGTCCTTGAGTTCATACTCAGTAATGGGAAAATGGAGAGAAGAGTCACACGAGTGAGCATCCAAGAGTTCAAGAGTGAATGAGGGGAAGTGTATTCCCAAGCTTAAATTGGGTCCACTGGACCTACAGATGTGGGCGCCATTCAGAGACATGGAATCGTGGAAGTATGTAGATTAAATCATGGGGAATCATAAGACAAGGCCTGGACACTGTATACCAGAAATGTCAGCAGACAAGTCATGGAGAAATGGCTTCCCTGAAGCTCATGCTAGCTAGTCAAGGGGAAGATTCATGGGTTGAAGGATGAACAGAGTTTAACATGCACAAAAGGCCATGGAGAACACCCTCTTCTGCCCAAGGAAAGTTTTCTGGAAAAGAGCACCACGAATAAGTTGAGGGGCCCAACATTTGAGCAATGACAAGCCTGACAAAACTGAGGAAGAAAATCAATGTCCGGCTTCTGTGTCTTTGGAGCCAAAGATGAAGAAAAAGAACACTGCTGAGAGAAGCAGCCCATTCAGAAGCCAGTTCAGAAGATTTGGTACCCATCTTCTGGTACCTTGGCCAAGGAAGTCTCCAGAGAGGCCAGAGAGGCCTGCCTTAAGGAACTGTTACAGAGCTGTGAAGGTTGGAGACATTATATGAAGACATTGCTTCCGAGACGCCTAAAGACCAGCAAACAGCATCAAGGAGAAGACATGGCCAGAGGAGAATCTTGGAGAGACTCAAAAAAGGTAACTGCTGAGCAGAGAAGGAGGCAGGAAGAGAAGCTGAATGGCCCACTGCATGGACCAGAGATGGATGTCCACATGAGCAAGGTTGCAGGGAGTTTTACTTGGGGAAGGTATTTGGCAGAAAACTCTGTGTTCACTCCCAGAGTGACCACTTTCTTCACTCACTTCACCCGTCCATGTCACCCGAGCTGGGCACACAGTGGGCACATAATGGATCTAGTGCTCTGCTGAACAGGACCTTGTCCACAAGGAGCCCCTGGTGTTGGGGTGTGGTGGAGGCAGAGGGTGCAGGCACACACCGTGAGGCTAAGGCAATCTGTGATGACCTCGGCATTGATTTAAAGTTTGCAGTGTGTATAGACAAGACATACAGTTTTTGGTTTCTTAGATACAGAGAGAATATCAAAATATTTTCTCTAATATAATTGCCTGCAGTAATCTCATAAATGTTGACCACTGTATGTATACATTAGTTATTCATTGAGCCAGGAGAATGGAATTAATTAACCTTAACAGTGAATTGCATTTTGACCTTGGTCTAAACAGGCCAATTTTCTACTCTAGAGAACATGATTAATTATCTGGCTCATTTTGGGAGAGAACCCAGCAGAACAAAGTATGTGCACACACACACACACACATGGACACACACACACAAACACACACCAGAAAATTCCCCATAATTATTAGGATTTTTTAATGCCATCCTTCATACCCTGCATCTCTCCTTTAATAAGACAATGTGTAATTAAATGAGAGTGACACTTTAGACCTTTAAATAATCAAGAAAATATATTTAAAAAATCCAGGCTAATTATCAGGCAAGTGGAGATCAATTTTCCTATAAAATCCAATGTATGCTCTT
>PVKN010024809.1:0-14327 GCA_004027915.1 Capromys pilorides | reverse complement strand
TTTTCCTCATGGGAAGTATATATTACAAAACTTTGTTTAATACTGTTCAGTCTTTTTTGATAAGTAGCCATTGAAAATGACTAAAAGGGCCAGGGGTTATGTTCTTTTATAGGATTTATTTCTTATCTTTGTCTTTAAGAATAGCAGAATTACTTCCAGGTTAAGCCACAATGTGTTCTTTGCCTTTGTTCTTTGCACAAAAACAACCCGAGAATGCAAGAGAAATCTCTGGAGATATATAACCTTATAATTTTGACTTGATCTCTTGGGCTGTTGTCTCAAAATGTAAGTTTCTATTTTTAAATCATCTTCATTTAATCTCCGCAATTGTCTGGCAGCATTGACAAAATATGGACAGAGGCATTAGCAGACGAATAGAATTTGTAAAAATCATTATTTTTTACAGCATATCTATGCAAATACCAAGTTCAAGGATATTTTAAAACAAATCAGGCAAGAAGTGGGAAAGCCAGACAACTCTGACTTGATGACAAAAAGGCATTTTCTTGTCTGGGTATTCAGATAACAGATTATGAGTTCCCACAAAAACAGGATTCATGTAGCGAATCTTCTCAGTTTAACTGTAGTCATTGAGCTGTGTAGATTTAGTAGATTCTGAGATATGTTGCTGCACATTTCTCCAAGATTTCATTGTTAAAATATGAAGACACTCAAGTCTCATCTAAGAATTTAAATATCTGTATACACTCTCAATATCTTTCATCAGTTTTCATTCTAGTGAAACCTAGGAGGTGGTTTTGGAAGTCAATCAGTCTACAAGTGCGTGGTGGCATGAACTGCAGTAGCACCGATGGAAATACGGTCACCACTACAAAGAATTTAGCAGATAACACATCTTGGAGTAGAAGAGTGAATTACGTGGCGATATCCAGGCCAAGGTTCACATCATTAAAAAAAACACAAAAAGTTGTAGCAGCTACTTTTCAGTCACTTATATAGGCAGGTTATATGCTTAGCTTAATGAGGAAATAAGAAATAGAAGATACTATCTTTTTCTTTCAAGACATTTAAAAATGTGGCCATTTGTGACTAGAAACAGAAGTAAAAAAAGAATAGTGGAAATGTCACTGGGGTGTGTAGGATTAAATACTGAGTGAAACACAGAAGTGAAAGGATTTATGAAAGAGGGGAGGGGAATATTTGAACAAGTGGAAGAGAGAGATGCTGTTTCCTCCAAAGTGAATTTGAAACTTGTAACTCCATCTGTGAATAAAACCAAGAGGACTGCAAAGGCTTGGGGACCAATGGCAGAGGTACATGCACAAAAAGTGAACCAGCATCATCATTTGTACATTCACTAAGGTAGGTATTCCAGGAAGATTAATAAATGTAGGATCTTCAGAATTACTTGTAGGTAGAGAAATGGAGGTTCAGAAACAAGAGGGTACTGGACACTGGCGATACCAGTAACTGAACTTCAACAGTTATTTTTATGTTTGTGTTAGTCATATTTGCAGCACAATGCTGGCATTCCTTGTAAGGGCTTGGCGAATGCATGGAACACACTTTAACTGCTTCTGTCTTCATCCTTTTTCTCTCCGTTCTCCCTCCAACTTTTGATCTTCTTCCTATTTAAGAAATATCTAGTGCTGGCCAGACAGCTCTGTGGATTAAAGCGCCTTCTTAGGCAGATGCAGAGACCAGCATGCCATGCCAGCCCTGCCCCTGGGGCATGCTTAGACAGTGCTTGGGAGGCTGAAAATAGCAGGATCACTACAAGTCTGATCTATGTAGTGAGACCCTATACTAAATACGTAATAATAGAAAAGAAACATTTGTTTCCCTAAAGGACTTGCATGATGAAAATCATATATATATATATATATATATATATATATGTATATATATTATATAATTTATATATATAATTTATATATATATATATATATATATATATATATATATATAAAAATTACTGATATTGGATTTTTTTCACCTGCCTACAAAGAAACATCACATGGTTCACCAATAAGTAACAGTTACTATTTGAACAAAAACCATGCGTGTCTTTTAAAAAGATTTTGCTATATACAGAAATGAGAAAAGAAAGAAATCAAACAGATGGTAGAGGAGGCCAAATTGAAAAGCTCAACTTCAAGTATTGTCCTTAAAGAGAGGGAAGGAAGCGTCCCTTGATGGGCATAGAGGCAGAGCTGGACTTAGGGCAAAGGAAAGAATGAAAGAGTGGATTTGGAAATTCACCTAGAGAAAAAGTTCTCTCAAGGTCAGTTGGATAGACTCTTTAAGGGAAAGAGAATATGGTGAGAAAAGGATCAGATCAAACACTTTTGTTTAAAAATGAGTAGTAGTTGGAAGACAAGTGGTTAAGAGTAGAAGAGGAAGTGTAGGGATTCAGTTGAATCACACGTAGTGTGGAGTGAATGCCAGTAACTGGATTTAACCACTGGAAGACAATTCATAATTTTTGGGCAAGGCAGGTTATAGTGTCATGGAGGAGAAAGGAGCCTGTTTAGGAAACAGGAGGATGTGGATAACAGTGATCATGGCCTTCCATCAGAAAGGGAAGAGCACTGGCTTATGACTTTCATTGGTTAAGAGGTGTAAAATTTAGTGAATTCCATGACATTTTTCTCCTTTCAAGGGTGAGACGGGATCACTGTATAATTTTGTGCATGTTTCTACTTCTCCACAGGACTCAAGCTCTTTATCTAAGGCATGTTCAGAAATAAATAAAATTGCTTTAAGGAAGTTAGCATTTATAATTAAGAGCCAGAGACATCTTTATTTTATTGTTGTGAGTTCCCTGCCTGAACTTAGCGCTCAGCCTGGAGCATTCGTTTCCAGGTGCAGAGCCTGTGGTGGCATTTGCAGAGCTGGAAACTGCCAGGGCACTTAGATTAGGGGTGCAGATAACGTGAGAGGAGCTGGCACATGCAGCCATGGCCTGGAAAGGGCTCCTTCTTGTTTTGCGTTCTGTTCAACTTAAACTTATGAAGGTCAGATAAATACCATCCATAGCAACCCTCTTAATTCAGTAAATGATTTTATTAACTCCAGATCGCACATTTGTTTAGAAGATATTGTCATATGGCTTTTTTTTTTCATTTTTATGTATTTGATACAGAGTGTACAGGGTGTTCAGGGTCTCATTACATAGATTGGACTCATAGTGATCCTGCTGTTTTCAGCCTCCCAAATGTTGGGATTAGATACGCACCATCCAGTCTCAATTACCATCTCTGGCATGCTGGAGATTGAACACTGGCCAGTGCAGTCTGCCTAAGCAGGTGCTTTAATCTGCTGAGCTATTTGGCCAGCCCTTCTCATATGTTTTTGTGGTGTGGTTGTTACTTTCATTTTCACAACAACACACAAACAAAAACCCCACATATCCATACTGAAAACTATTCCAGAAGATTTTATTAAACATGTTAGCAAATGTGCAAATTTTTAATAAAGTTTATCATAATCTAGAGGATGGATTGATAGTCAGAAAATTACCTAGGCCCCATCTCCTTTGTTATGTACAATTGTACATAGGATCCTGGTTTCACTAATTAAAATATTTTAGAGATTATAATGTCAAAGGAAATTGTCATATATATAGAAATATGTAATTAGCATCTCAAGAGGCAAAGAGCAATAAACTAAGCCCAGGGACAGCTGTGTTTTGGGAATCCCAGAAAGCTGAGATTCAAGGAGAAAGATAACATCTTACCCTGAAGGCTTTCTGTTAGCTGTCTCCTCCCTTGCTGGAAACTTTTTAAATTAGTACTTGTGTGAACCCAGCATTGGGCAAATGGAGGTCAGAGATTGTAACACTTCTTTACTAAAGAGATTATGCACCTGAGCACATTCCTTGATCCCAAATAAAAGTGAGATACTTCTGAGGGCCGGGGCTTACTTTGAGAGAGACAATCTCAGTGAGCCCTCTGAGCTAAATTCATCGGGTCTTCTCATCGTTTCTTTTGGCACCAACACAATATTACAACAAGTGGCGCACAACATGGGGCACAGAAGATGACCGGGGTAAGTTAAGAAAGGCCTGACCAAGTGGGAAAAGTATGCCCAGGGTAGGCAAGACCACCGGCAGTAGTTCAAAGTAATGGGGAATTCCACTTCAGTAGAAAATGAGTATGTACATCTTATAGAGACATTACTCAAAGGAGTGGGGGTAAAGGTGAAACCAAAGAGTTTTGAAGAATTGTTTTTCCTTATAAAAAGGCATTGTTGTTAGTTTCAGCCTAAGGGAAAGGCTGCTCTAAACTTGAAAATTTGGAAGCAGGTTATGAAAGCTCTGCACAGAGCACACCAACAAGGAGAACCTATTCCTTTAAGTGTGTGGTCTTTATGTAACCTTATTCCTTTGGCTTTGGAGCCCCTGAAGTCTGATTCTGAGGAATCAAGTTTGCAGCCAATTCCTCAGACTCAGGAAGGCAGGTCCTACGAAGGTTTCAGTTGATGAGGACACTACGGAACATGAAGGGAGCACCACATCTCTTAATTTGTCCTTGTTGGGTAAAGAATTTAAATCAGAGAATCTGAAAGTAAAACAAACATTTCTGGCTCTTCGGCCCCTGTCCTCTGATTCTGAGAACTTTTCAGATGCTCAGGAGAATGAGTTGGAGAAGGAGGCAAATAATACCCAGGAGTTATCCAGAGATGGGGAAGAAGTTTTGCTTGTGTTATTACAGATACAGGAGAAGTAGTTTGGGTACCAGCTCGACAGATAAAACCAAGAAAATGAGTAAGCATAAACATTCTAATACAAAATCTCTGATTGATGAAAAGACTCACTTTAAATAGGCTACTTTATGGGACACTAAGAAAATAATTTCCTATAGTTGGAATGGGGAGAAAACCAGGGAGAGAAAACAAGAGATAAAAAATGACTGCCTTGTTGCAGCCTCAAAAATTCCTAGGTCTGATTCTCTTGGCTGCAAGAAGAGCAAAATGACGATAAAGTTCACCTGCTATGGCTGTTGGAAGCCAGGCTAGAATAAGAGGGATTGTCTCAAGAGGCCCACAAGCCATGCCCTGACTGCGAAAGCAGCTGCTAAGAAGTGAGACTGCACTCTGAGGCAAAAGTCTCAGAGCTCAGATTCAGCCTATCAGATGGTCCAGTAGGACTAAAGGGCACTGGGCCTGCCTGCTCCCTCTGGTCAGTCTCTGTCATCTCCACGGAGGAGCTCTGAGAAATCATGACTAAAGGAAAACCTAGCCTTTTGGTGGACATTGGCACAGGTCTCTTTGTTTTTTTCCAACCCTGACTTTCCTTCCAGTTATTATACCTCAAAGATTAGAATAAAACATACAAATAAAATTAGCTTGCTGATGTCACTATTTTCTTACAAGGTATAACTAAAAATAGAAAAAATAGAGTATTCTGGTTTTCATGAGTTCTCAAAGTTTAGAGAGAATTATAATTAAAACTAGAGGGACATATAAAATCTGTCAGACTCCATAAATAGAAGGGTCTAAGCTATTCTACCTACCCAAGATAAAAATGGCTAGTGTCTCTTGAGGGCCTTTAGGTAGAACCTCTGGAGAGTATCTCTGACTACTGGTTCCAACTATGATGCCTTTCAGCCTGAAGAAGCCAGAGCAGTCATTGCCCATATTTCCCTGATGGCAATTCAGGTTATTTCTTCAGAGGGGGGAAAGTTGCAAGCAGCCAAGTTAGATAGAAATATTATAGGCAGTCAGACAGGGCTAGGCCCTCAAAAGAATAACACAAAAGGGAAGATATCTAGCAGCTATGGGAAGGACAGATGCTCCTGCTGTGGGCCAGACCTAAACACCAAAGGTCAAACAAATGCTGACCTCTTTAAAGATTAACATCCAAGATTAATCATTACCTTAAGGGAGCCAGAGGAAAACATCATTTAGAGATCAACCACCAGAAATTGTTTATTTCTTCCTGCATCACTATGATGGCTTTATTGTTGTTTCTGGTAAGTATTAAAGGTATTTTAATTATTTGGTTTTATATTCCAAATTTACCACTCAATAGAAGAGTTTACGGATGGAAAAATTCTAGTAAATATTAACACTAAGGTAAGGGAAGGAAAGGGGACTTCTGCTTCTCCAAGGAAAGGACTTTAAAGGTGTAGGTGCTAATAGAATGTTTCCACTGCCAGATCTGCCATCCTGCCAGAATATCAATGTTGCTTATCTTAATGATTAGCATACATTGGGAATTCTGTAGGGGAGAGGCACCCCGGGAGTTAGTTAGTACTTCCAATGAAAGCATCATAGATTGGAGCTTTCATGGCTCTGCCCATATGACAGAAGGAAAAGAAATAGAGATGAAAACACCATACTATTTAAAAGGATACAACTCATTCTACTCAGGCATGTGTTCACCTCTTTCATCTATCGCTTATAAGAAACTCTTCTAACCACACCATTACATGTCACAATTGTTATATATATATATATATATATATATATATATATATATATATGTCTAACATTCTTCTATTATCTTTAATTTTTCTAGGGATAACATCTATACTCTCAGGACAAGGACCAAAATCTGACTTTCAATACATTTACATTGCCCATGGCAAGACTTCACTTCCATGATGCTGTTCCAACATTTGCTGGAGGTGTTAAAAAAGAGAACAACAGGTTAGCTTGAACTCATGGTAGCCTTCACATCCACAGCTCCTACACCCAGAGTAGCTTTGAGCCAAGGTGTATAAACTGTTCATTTTGTGCAGCAATGGCATAAGGACTTAAAACAATTATGGACTTCTCAAAGACACCTAGACTCAGAGTTGAATACTAAGACAGGTGATTTAGAACAAGATATTGTTATATTGGGAGGTCAAATTGTTATTCTACGATGTCAACCTTGTTTAAAATGTGATTGGAGTATTTCTTCATTTTGTGTAACTCTCATCTCGTGAAACCAAACTTGATCTGTTACAAAGTATCTCTAATGGCATTGAAAACTTTGATCTTTTTCATGTTATCTTATGGTTTAGTGGAAATGTAGTAGAGATTTGTGTATGTTGTCTCTGTACTAATTGTATATCCTGTTTAGTTTAGCAATGAGGACGGATCCAGCAACAAGCTATGGGTCAAGAGTCTGCAGTCCTCACCCTAATGCTTCAAAAAATTATTTTTCAGCATTTAATAATAAAAACAGGACTATATAGAGATATATAATTAGCATCTCAAGAGGCAAAGAGCAATAAACAAAGCCCAGGGACAGCTGTGTTTTGGGAATCCCAGAAAGCTGAGATTCAAGGAGAAAGATAACATCTTACCCTGAAGGCTTTCTGTTAGCTGTCTCCTCCCTTGCTTGAAACTTTTTAAATTAGTACTTGTGTGAACCCAGCATTGGGCAAATGGAGGTCAGAGATTGTAACACTTCTTTACTAAAGCGATTATGCACCTGAGCACATTCTTTGACCCTAAATATAAGATACTTCTGAAGGTCGGGGCTCACTTCTAGAGAAATAAGTTTCAGTGAGCCCTCCGAGCTAAATTCATTGAGTCTTCTCGTTGTTCCTTTTGGCACTGACACATAACAATACAACAGTCATAAATTAATTTTTCTTTGCTATATTTACACACATAACTTGAATATTAAACCATACTTTTAATTTAAGCTCAAATATAACTACAGTATTTCATTTCTACAGACATCATATAGAAGTCATATAGGAACCACTGTACAGGAACAGAACTTTGTAGATTTTTGCTCTTTTATGCATCATACTCGTTGTTAGGCCCACAAACCTGAAGGCTGTATGCTGCCATGTAAGCCCAGTCTCCATGCCTTTCAGATCCCCATTGTTTGAGAAATATTATAGGGGAAGCCTGTATCAGAGAAGGTCGATTGGAAGACAAGAGTGGTCCATTAGATGTTTTATTATTTGCATTGACCTAAAACAATTTAAGTTCAAAATTACTTGGTTTGCTTTTAATTTCTCAGGAACGTACTGCTAATTCCTTGATATCACCAGTGCATTTTTTTTTTCTGCTCAATAAACTTACTCAATTTTCTGAACTCTCTGGACACAGAAAATGAGACATGAAGGACTTAAATTTAAGTCTATCTTCACATACAAACACAAATGTTAAAATAGGGTAGTGACATTTTATTGTGAATAAATCATTATTCTCTACTGTTGGGTAAAGAAATATGAAAAGAGTAATATAACTGCATGTGGGCTTTGATGGATTCATAATCTTAGGGCCTAGAGAGCACCTCAGTATACACTAAAGTCACAGAGATGCATATCATGGCAATGAAAAATGCAATTTAAAGTAAACTAGCAGCAAGCACAGCTTTTATATCTTTCAAGGGGGGAGCTACGTGGCTTCATAACCATAACTGCACCACTTGGGCAACAGATTTCCTGAGTTTCAGCTGCTGTTCTAGGCCCCTAGGATGTAGCAAATGAAACAGTTCTGCCCTCATGGAGCATGTGTGTCTATTTCTCCTTCTCTATGCCAAGCAATGAACTCAACACTGGAGTAAAAAGAGCATTGTCCTTGGTATTAATACCCCAGCCCATGAGGAAGACAGATTTCCAAATAAGTAGGTGCAATCCTAGCATGTATTAACCAGAGAACTGAGTCACTGGAGTGAGATTTCAAAGAGAGCATTATAAGAAAATCTTATAAAAATACCTCAGCTAGAAACCTAGATATTTAGAGAATATGTATGACACAGGACAGTAAATTTAGCTCTTGTTGTTCCCTTCATTTAGAGGTTCCAAAATTAAGAGCACTGAGTGGCAAGATACCCTAGAGCCTAAAAATGTCATTTAAACATCTAAGCAGAACTTGTGTTTATCCTTCCCATTGAAGTTTGTTGGCACCGACACTGTGAATCAAGCCATGCTTTTATTTCCTTGACTTGATTATAGATTTTCACTGGGAACAAAACATAGGGAACACAGTTTTATGGCCCCTATTTGATTATTACAAGACTTTTACTGTCAATGGTGAATGCTAAGTAAATAAATCATATCTGTTAACAATATTACAGTAACAAACAGCACTATTCTTAGTGTTTTGTACATAACCAAGGTGTTAATTACCCCCAGAAGCCAGCCTGATTAACCTCCCAGCTCATCTTCATCACCAGGTTGTGCTCTTTGATTACACAGTCCCTCCCCAAGCTCCATAGCTGGGCATGAACATCTGCCAGAGTCCTACACGGTACATATCAAAGAGGAGACAGAACATCATAAAGTGTTCATTTGATCTTTTTTTACAGGGTACTTGAAACAATTCCTTTAAACACTATTGGTCACTATTTTGGTAAAGTATCTTGAACCTAAATAAAAGTGCAATTATGCTAATTTTACAGAAGCATTTGCAGTCATTACTCAGCCCTTACAATTATATTAGAGAATAAAACATGTGTCTTGGTTACAAGAAACAGCTGCCCCTCGAAAGGAAAGCGTAGAGGCTCTGCTCAGCACCCTTGGCGTCAGATCAAGGTCTCTATTTTTCTCCTCAACAACTTTCCTCACTGGATTAAAATGAAACTGAAAACCACTGTATAATAAATAATGATTTTCCTCATTATGTTTTTATTGGTCTACTGGTAGAAATTCAACAGAAAAAGAATGGGCTGAATTTTTTTTCCTTCTTTAATGATGCTTTTGGTTGGGGCCTTTTCTAATATACTACTTTAGGGGCAGCTAAGGGAGGGACAACCATATCAGCAAGTATGAGAATAGCCACTTATAACCCAAGGCAGACTGAATATATTCTTTTTGGTCTGTAAATGGGGATCTTAAGCCGTGTTCTGCAAATCTTTGGTTCTTTGGTGACATTCAGGAAGTGTGCAAGATCCAAACAATTTTCAGTGCAATACTGAGACACCGCCTATCTCCTATAATGCTTCTGCCTTCATTTTGAAGGGGAAAAGTAGTGCTGTATGTGCGACAAGCCATGCAAATGGTTATAGTTCTTCTTACCACAGCCATGCTTGCATGTGTAAGTATCACTGATGAGAGCATAAAATACCACTGCCATTAAGTTGCGGTGCCTGCATTTCTGAATCCCTGTGATTTATTTGCAATGTGAGACAAAGAGCAGGTATGCAGGAAGCAGGTCTGTGGCCTGTCAGGGTGTGGCAGGTGTATGGAGGAGAAGCACTTGTGAAACTGTCTGCGTTGCAAGCTCCAATTTTCACTGGTTTTTATTTTATTTTATTTATTTTTGTCTTTTTGAGATAGTCTCACTATGCAGTTCAGGCTGGCCTTGTGCTCACTTTTGTAGCCCAGGCTGATCTTGAACTCTCACTGATCCTCCTGTCTCGGCCTCTCAAGTGCTGGGATTACAGGCATATGCCACCGTGCTTGGCTTTCACTGGTTTTTATTGAAAGCATGATTGCCAGGCTATCCATGCTTATTTGGACTTGGATATTTGACAGATATTTTCCTAAAAGTGAACAAAATGAGATAACTCTTTCAATTAGAACAACTGACCATGCTTGGTGCCAGTGATATCATTTAAATCTAGAAAATTTAGAATTTGAAGAAATTTGTAGTTAAAAATGTCATTGTTTGCTTTTGGATAATGAAATATGTGAACATTTAGAACATTCAGTGAACTAACATTTTGCAAATAATCAATGCATAATATTACAAATAATCCAAGGATAAAAATCTATTTATTGTTCAAGGTAAATCAATAGACCTTAATACAATAAAGTATCAATTATTCATTAATATGCCTTTATTTCTCATTGTCACTAATCTGTAAGAGGCTGTTCTTTACTGAGATTCAGTGTCATGTTACAGAAGATTATCTAGGGGCTGGGGAGATGGTTCCAACGCATAAGTGCCTGCCTGGCAAGAATAAGGATCCGGATTCAATCCACAGTACTGCATGCTGCGCCAGGCCTGCACTGAACCGGCCATGGAAACAGGACGTGGTGTGCACATCTGTAATCCCAGAGCTGGGGAGGCCAAGACAGGAGAATCACTGTGAGTCGGAGCTGTGTAGTGAGATCTTGTAACAGATATGTAAATAAATAAAAGCTTTTTAAAAAATGCAAACCAAAGAAGATTACCTAAAGATGACTTTTTTACCTAAGGATTGTTAAAACACTTTCAGTATGAAAATTGTCCAAGGGAAAAAAGCCTGAGAGGTGAGAGGAGGGGAGGAGAGGAAGCAGAATGAACGTGCGCTACGCATGGGAAGGTAATAACCTCAGGTCAGGCAAGCACTGTGCCCCTCAACAGGCACAGAGATGGATCTCAATAGTAGTGAAAAACAGGATAAGGAAGTTGGGGGCAGTGGGTTAAAAATAAAAAACAAGCTGTGGGTATAGATATGCCCATACCCCAAGATGGTTGTAAACTGCATGAGGGAAGGCAAACATGTACTAATAAAATAAAAGGTAAATTAAAAAGCAAACACACAAAGTGCCTCCACCTTTCCCTGCACTTCAGCCCCCAGCAGGTGGGCACAGAAGACGCCAGGGACACAACTGTCTTCTGTGGTTCTAGACACTGCCTGATCACCCCAGAATGTAAAACAGCAATGATTTTCTTCCCATGTTCTGTTCTTAAAAATGGTTATTTTTTATAAAAAATGTTACTTATATTAACAGTAATGTGCTATTTTTAAAACAATTTAATAAATACATCCTTTTAAATTTTCTCCAATTGAATTTCTAACACAAAGATATAAGCTATGCAATCAAAAGAACTTTAAGGATCTTTTTTATTTTTTATAATTTTATTACTTTTAATAAGAAATAACAATGATACAGTTTTAAAACATGTTAGTAGGACAGTTACAATAATTAATACAGTGCATATTGTTGTCTTCATAGTAGTTCTTCAGAATACAAGATGCAGACATGATAACTTTTCTAATCACTGTTGATACAAATATTTCTTCTCATTGAGCTAAAACAAAGTAGTTGTATGTATAGTCCAATATTTCATAATAGTAGTGGGTTATTGGTAGAACTGGCAACGTCAGTAGTGACTTGAGCCTTTTACAGCTCAGCATACTAATCTGGCTTTACTTTTTATGCCTCATGTTTAAACTTGTCTGCTGGGTGGTTAAGGCCAACTTAAAGCAAGACCTGTATAACAAAACCTGTAATTTTTGTATCTGACAAGATAAGTCAAATCCCCTCAGGATTTACCCTGAAACCATGTACAGCATTTTGCAGAACTTTTGTCAGTGTCAGCTGTCTGGATGAGTCTCAGCCATTGCTTGACCAGTTTGCTGTCTGTGAAAGTCCGAGAGAATGTCTTCTCTCTATGTGACTCTCCTTAGGCACACTATACACCATTGATCCCTTTCCTCTGTGGCCCCATAATCTCCTTGAACAGAAAATTTGGGACACCAGTATAGGTTCTCTATATGTACTGAGTCCTCACTGACCTTGAAGGGCTAGGGCCAAAATATTGGCTGTCAGAACTTTAAGGATCTTATGACATTTTAAGAGCATTTGAAGGTCACAAATAGCTGAGAACCATTTTTTCCAGTACTTTATGAAAACAACCAAAAGCAAAATTATACATGAAAAGTAAAACAATGGAGGGAATTTAGAGATCTCCTTACCTAGCGACCTGTCAAGACTGTGATGGTAACGTTGGTGAGGATGTGGTTTGGGTTTCTGTGTCTAAATCACTGACCTATTGCTCAGACATCCTGAATCAAGGTTGTAGAGGCAACAGTGTAAAATTCAAGTTGGTAATTTACGTGCATCCAGGAAACGTACTGTGCTATTGTGGAAGGTGAAGTAACAGAGACAAGGATTATATCCACACCTTTACAGTGCATTAGTTGTATTGCCACTGGCTGCATTATTTTATCTCCATGTCTCTGTTTCTTCCTTTGCAATATGAGAATAAAAGTATTACTAACATCAGCTCTTAGCTGAGTGAACAGTAATATAAGTTGAATGAGACAAGGTAACTGAAAGTGGGATTGCATTGTAGTTATCCTGTAAGAAATGCTGACCATTACTATCCTTCTTCTGTTTGAGGCTTCTGATGTGTCCCTCCCTGCATTCAATATCAGATATTTTCATTGTCTGAATTGAGAAAAATGACTCCTCCCTGTTTTAAATTGCTGAAAGATTACTTCTTCAGCACATTAGGATGGGCATGTAAGTACAGTCCCAAGAAGTGTTTACTATGTCAAGAAATAATGCTTTAGATAAATAAGTTTGGAATTTCCAACACACTAATTCCAGTGAAACAGCACCATGTGAGAAATGCCTAAGGATGTAACATGCACGTTGACTTAATTAGCACAGAGACCATGCTTAATACCTAAATCTTTAATTTTTTAATGTTCATAAATCTTACAAATAGGTTACAGGCTTGAGACATTTTTCTTGATTTAAGGAACATTTGGAAACCATCCAAGATTTATAATACCAGAAGAGGAAATTCTTCAACAGTGGCGGATGAAAAGATTAACATGGCAAATAGCAATTTTATAATGAAGATTTTTCATGTTAGGTGTGTGTTTACAATTTTTCTGTCTTTACTCATGGTGTTCCATTGGCAGACATTAAAAGAATTAAGTGTCCTTAGTGGAAGAAGGCAAAAAATAGGCAAAATACTTAATTTTTTATTCAGGCTTCAGGAGAAAATGATTAAAGGAAAGGACTGTTACAAAATTTTCCTCTGGATATCAGTCTTTCAATTTGTCTCCACAGAATTTGCTCTAAATCAAGGTTCGTGCAAGAAATCTTCTGCTTTAGAGGAAGGAGGGAAGGTGAAATCCTAGCCCATGTGGCGAGAGTAGCTCTGCAGTCTGAGATGCATGGTAGGCGGAAGAAGTTGATCCCTTGGGTAGGTTCCACTTATACCTATTCAGTCCCACAGAAACAAAGTCCTCACTAGAGCACACAAGCTGTGTGTGCTCAGATTCTGTTGCCCAAACATAGATGCAGACCAACAGTATTTTACGTTATTAGTGTACTACAAGGCACAGGCGGCCCTTTGAAGGATTTCGGTGCTCCAACATGTCACTCTCTCAAAGGGATGCTTCTTTAGATGTTAAAATCATTCAGAGATTTTACAGGAGAGGAAAAAATAGATTTGTCTGTCATTTTCAGTGTTGCTATTACATTATATCTCAGTTCTGGAAGCTCAACAATCCTGCCTTAGGTTTAATACAAGGTTATTTGATCCTCGTACTTCTAGTTGATGAAAGAGTAAGAGAAAATTGTATGACATTATGATATTATATAATGTTTTCTTTGGGCATCCTAAAATATTTTATTATTAATTGGTGATTTTACAGAGGCATATTTTTTCAATTCTTTTTGCTTGAGCTTTACTTTCTGCTTTCATTTCCCTATTTAATTCCCATTTATCATGTATAACAT
>PVKN010024808.1:0-14327 GCA_004027915.1 Capromys pilorides | reverse complement strand
TTGGAGAATTGAGTCCATTGACATTGATGCTAATAATTGAAATGTATTGTGTTATTTTTGACATGACTTTTATTTACTACTGTTTACAATTTTTTCTTCTATGTTTAATTGGTTGTCCTTTTTGGTGGGATCTTTCTGTTCACACTTCTTGAGTTCAGGTCCTTTTGGTCTCTCTCTAAGATAGTTGTTAGTATACTGTTAGTAATGTTGGCTTTGACGTCATGAAATTCTTTAGTTGTTCCTTGTCGTGGAAGTATTTCACTTCTCCCTCATACTTGAAAGAGAGTTTTGCCGGGTATAGCAGTCTAGGCTGAAATTTGTTTTCATGGAGAACTTGAAGCACTCTGCTCCATGCTCTTCTTGCTTTCATGGCTTGTGAAGAGAAATCTGCCGTTATTCTGATGGGTTCTCCTTTAAATGTGATCTGTTTCTTTTCTCTAGCAGCTTTTAATATGTTATTCTTCTGCTGGATTTCTGGGATCTTGATTATTATATGTCTTGATGTGCTTTTAGTCGGGTTGATATTATTTGGCGTTCTGTATGCTTCAGTCACCTGAATATTTAAGATAATTTTTGGCATGTTAGTATTCAAGTGTGTCATGTTAATTACTTTCCACTCTTTTTCCTCTGGCTATCATTCTTTTATTTCACTTTTTCTGCTTTTCTTCAAGTCACTTTAACATCTTTATAGAATTCTTAAGTTACTTCAACATTTGAAGTATATATAATTTTATATACATATTTTATATGTGTACATATGTGTGTTTGTGTATATATATACATACATATGTGTATGTGCATATGTATGTGTATATATATGACATAAAACTCTGCTGATGCTAAAATTTTACTTCAAAAGAAGTATGGAAATCTTCACTTGGCTTTTTGTATTTTTATTTTATTTGTTATTTGTACCTGCTTATAAAAATGGAATCAAAGTAGAAATCACTCTCACTGCCCTGACCTTGGCATCCTGCCTGATTCCACTTGTTGGCAGCTTATAGATTGGTGTGTCCAATTAATACAAGAAAATGGAAATTGAGAAGCCAGAAGAAACCTTCCCCAACATTGAAACCAATGATGAATTAGTATACATCCTGCAGAAGATATTGAAGAGGAGCAAGCATTTGAAAGATCTAGAAACACTGATGGTTGAATGATGAATTCTGCTTCAGAGCAAAAATACTGGGGCAGTGACTGTAAAAGCAGGCAAGAACATTGAGGCTCTCCATACAGACTGCAATGCCAGGATTTCAGTCCAGACAGCAGTGGCCCTGAGCGCATACTGAACATCAGAGCTGATAGTGAAACAATTGAAGAAATTCTGAAGAAAATCATCCCTACCTTGGAAGAGGGCCTGCAGTTGCCATCACCCCATGCAAGCAGCCAGCTCCCACTCAAATCTGAGGCTATGGAATCCTTAAATTACTAACACTATGAAGGAAGTGACTTTGCAAGTTGAGCCTGTTAATTCACCAAAGTCTGGCAGGAGGAATTATTCAGGTCAAAGGTGCTAAAAACAAAGAACTCTGAGAATATTCAGACAACAATCAAGCTTTTCGGAGAACGCTATCCTCATTCCACTGACAGAGTTGTTCTTATTGGTAGAAAGACTGACACAGTTGTAGAGTGCATAAAGATCATCCTTGATCTTATATCTGCATCTCCCATCAAAGGACGTGCACAGCCTTATGATCCCAATTTTTATAATGAAACTTACAATTATGGTGGTCTTACCATGGTGTTTGATGACTACCATGGATGGCCTGTAGGATTTCCTATGCGGGGGACAGGTGGTTTTGACAAAATGCCTCCTGGTTGAAGTGGGCATCCCATGTCTCCCTCTAAAAGAGATTATGATAACATGAGCCCTCGTCGGGGACTACCGCCTCCTCCTCCTGGTCAAGGTGGCTGGGTTGGTACCAGAGCTCAAAATCCTCCTCTTCCACCACTACCACCGAGAGAAGGAGATCTAATGGCCTGTGATAGAAGAGGATGACCTGGAGAGTGCTATAATGGCATAGTTAGTTTCAGTGCTGATGAAACCTAGGACTGCAACAGATATGTGGCAGATGGCATATGAACCACAGGGTGGCTCTGGATATGACTATTCCTAGGCAGGGGTCATGGCTCATATGGTGATCTTGGTAGATCTATTATTACTACACAAGTAACTATTCCCAAAGATTTAGAAGGATCTATGATTGGCAAAGGTGGCCAGTGAATTAAACAAATCCATCATGAATTGGGAACTTTTATCAAAATTGATGAGCCCTCACAAGGATCAAAGATCAGATCATTACCATTACAGAAACATAGGCCTAGATAAAGAACACACAGTATTTGTTGCAGAACAGTGTGAAACAGTATGCAGATGTTGAAGGATACTAATGCAAGATGTTTTTCTTTTTTATACTAGGAAGCAGCATTCTGGAAAGGTTTTCTAACACTAGTGAAGAACTAAAGGTGTCCTGCATCTTTTTTTGTTTAATCTGCTTCTGTTTAAAAAGCCAACCTTCCTCTAATTCATAAGTATTCTGCATTTGAGGTGTAATGAAATCTTGGCTGTTCACTAGATGTAATGTTTTAGTTCCTTACAAATAGGGTTGGGGAATGGTGTGCAAAAACTAACACAGAAATTTAAAACAGCAGCAGAGTAAGTGGATTTTATTTTTTGTTCGTTGGTGGTGGTTTAAAAACTTTTCCACACATGTAATTATTGTGAGCACCTTACTTTGTGTAGTTACTGTAAATATTTGGGGGGTGGGACAGGGAGGAAGGTAACACTAGTCCACATGTCCCTGCATCTGTTCAGAGCAGTGTACAGAGTGTAATGCTCTTTTTCAAGAAACATTTTACGATTTTTAAAATAGGTTTAGTGAATCCATTTTGGTAGTCTTTTTTTTTTTTTTTTCAAATAAAGACAGTGAATTTTCAAATGGTGGCTGAATTTGACAATGCACCACTAAACACTGCTAGATTTTCAGCTCCTCTGTTGGAAGTAAGCACAGTATATCTCTTAGATATAGGCAAAATATACTGGCAAATTCAGTTCTAGTGATTTCTTGATCGTGTCAGTCACTGCTTGGGAAGGAGTTCCATCATACATATCATGCTTATAATAAGCTGGAAGATTTTTGTTTTTGCAAATGTTTGCCACTACTTTTCAGCAGTTTTCTGTTCGTTGTAAAGAACCAAGATGGGCAGCAGTACTACAAATTGAAAAACTAATATAAACCTATTCCAGAAGCCTAATTGGCAGCGGGTTTTATTAAAATAACACTTGGTTATGGAAGTAAGTGATGGATGCTGAATACATTCTGATTATTTTTATTATATTTCTCACCTATAAACTCATTAAACTGTCAGCCTTCTAGTGTCTGTTAGTTAAACTTTGTATAAATATGTATACTGTTTTTCCATTGTAGGCAAATTACATGAAACAGATGTACCATCTCTCTGTTGTATGTGGGACTTTGTAGGAAATGTTTGTGAGCTATTTGAAAACAAGTTGAAAAATGTTCCTGTGGATGTTTTATGTAGCATCCTGGCATTTGTATTGATAGTTTAAAAGTTTCACTGCACAATAAAACTCCCATGATACTAGATTTGATGTGTGCTCAGTCTGAAAAAAGATTGGTTGACACCTGTAAAAAAGGTTGAAATGTTTCTCTTATAAGGAAATACAGTAATCTTACATAAAAAAGAATGACGAGAAAAAAAAAATCCAGATACCTAAAAGCTAAGTAATACGCTTGTGAGTAATCAGTAGGTCAAGGAAGAAGTGCCAATGAAAGCTATCTTTATGCTAAACTGAATAGATATTAAGATATAGTATATCAAAATCCATGGGACACACTGAAGCACTGCTGAGAGAAAAGTATCTAATGGTCAAAGAGCTCTCAGCCAGGAGCCTTTGTCACCCCCACTTCTCGGCCTCCAATAAATCCTTTGTTCTCTGATAAATGTTTTCCCTGCATATGATATAACCTCTTCCACCTGTTTCCACCATATGTGGAGAAGGTAGAATTCAGTGTAACTTTCTTGGCCAATGTTGTACCTCTAAGTTATCCTCATTATATGAAAAGGCAAAATTCAGTCAACTAAGGTAAATGCCCTATTGTACCTTTTACTTGTTTTAAATCCTATAGAAATCCTGCTTCCTGAGCATGAAGTGCTTGGCTCTAAAGTGAAGGATCCCAACCACATCCACAGCCATGCATAAAGCTGCACACCTGCCTCCAGAACGCTGAGTACCTCTTGTTTGTTGGTCTGGGTCGGCCACAATGCCGTCAACATCTATGAGCTGTAAACACTCCTTATGAGCTGTAATAGTCATATTTATCATGGGGGATTTGCACCTGTACATAAAACATCTTAATATTTTGTTCCCCTTTTCCCTCCCCTTTTCCCTCCAACTATCCTCTCCCTCCCCATTTACAAAAGCTCTACTTACATCCTTTTTCAATTGTTTTACTGTCTTCAAATCTGTTTTCTCTTCCTTCTCTCCCTCTTTCCCTATCTCCTATTCCCCTTTCTATGTACCTTTAACCTTCCCACTTTTAAATATCATTAACTTGATTACTATGTCATTATCATTTTGTTTAAATCATTAAATGTAATGTATAAAATCATAAAGATTTATTCTACTCTACATACTTGTTTGCTTGAGCTTTCTGTTCCTTCTTACTGATTCTCCAGGGTTTCTTTACCATTCCCTCCTGTTTGGAGAACTTTGGCCAACCTTTGAGCAAAAGTCTGTTAGCAAAAAGTCCTTCATTTTCCTTCAACTGTGTCATTTCCCTTTTTCCCGAATGACAGTTACACTGGGTATAAGGTTCGCAGTATTTAATGTTTTTGTTTCAGTAGCTGAAAGTAGTAAGCTGTAGGTCACAAAACCCTAAGTGTGGATAGTCTTTGCTGAATGAGGAGACTGCCTCTCCAGTGTCCCAGAACACCTTGCCCATTCTTGTATCCTTTATTCGTCTCATGTGCCATCTGTCTTGGCCCTAGATGTACAGATATTTTAAATAATTAAAAGAGCACAATTACATTTTAGAAGTCTCTTCGCTAAACCAGCACTCCAGAGAATAAAGTCAGACACCAAAAATAAGATGCTACTGCTAGTCTATTTTTTCTTAAGCACCAGCCCCAGGCTATCTGCGTATGCTCAGGAGGGCTGTCACACAGGTCCACAGGCACTCCCTCGGCATCACTGAGCACCAACCTCTGCACTCCAACGCCAGCAATCCTCCTCCTGACATTTTAAGGTGCGTGACATTCATATTAGTCAATGCTAAGGTGTTATTGTAGCTTTTCCTCAATGCAAAGAAATGTTCTCCCCTCCAAAATTCTAAAGTTAATGAAATAGATCAATTTTGTTTGCATACATTTTTCCAAGATGGAAAAAAAAAAAATCTTGTGAACAACACAAGACCAAACCTTCAAGATCCCCACCCTGGCATGAACAAGCTGCACATACAATGAACAAAATAAGATAAATGTTAAAAACAAATGGGTATCTGCTTTTATATCATTCATTCATTCATTCATTCATTCATTTATTTTTAACCAGGAATCAAACTCAGGACCTTGAGCTTGCCAGCCAGGTACTCATGCCACTGAGCTATATCCCCTGCTCTTTTTGTATAATTTATTTTATTTTATTTATTTTATTTTTAATGAGCAGAACATATTTGAGGGAAAGAAAGCTCCTGTCAGGGAGAGGGACAGGAAGAGGGTTCCGAGTGGGTGGTCCCCCTTATATCATTTATGAAACAAGCATTATACAAAATTTTATGATAAAAGCTTAGAATACAGTTCAGCAGTTACTAATTTCACTCCTAGACTCCTAGGTAGCTGTATGCCATCAGCCTCCATCATTTTGTGTATAAAATGTATTTTGTGTATAAAATGGATTTTATGATCATAGTAAACATATAATTTGAAAGGAATCTTCAAAAAAATAATAAGACCAAAGGGCAAGATTAAACCCACATATTTTAAAAGTTTTTAGAAGCATTACATACCATCATTCATTTATGTGGCCTTAGACATGGCTTAATATCTCAAAAGTCACCGATCAATCAATTAACTATCACCTACATAGGCCAAATTCACTCAGAATATCAGAAGAATAGCCACCTTTCCAAACACTGTGACATCCAGTAAGTAGTAAGCAAGAGGGACAAATATGTTTAAATGAAGCATGCCACACAACAATTCTTTACACATCCTAGCAGTGGTCCCATGTAGTACCATGATTCTCACCTTAGGCTGAGAAGCCTCAGGCAGAGTGGTTAAGCAGCCTGCCCCCAGTGACACAGTGAGCAAGAGTCAGAGCCCCCATCTTGCGCAGGCAGTCTGTGGGCTCTCTGGTCTTAACCAAACATCACACTGCAGTGCTATGCATGTACTCTGCAAAATAAAAAGGTGGAATAAATGGGAAATCTGTAAAATGAGGCTTTATTCTAAATGAAATAAAGGATGGATGAATGAATGTCATTCCCTTCATGGACACTGAACAGAAATAGCACAAAATCAATCAAACCTCCTTACTCGGACACAGGTGAAATCAAAGATGGAAATCGCATTGATCTCAGTTCTGTAAAGAAATGCAATGGTCCTGAAATAAACTTTAAACTAAGTAAGCAGTATGTTTGTTCCAAAATAAATTAAAAATATAATTCCTTCCATGTGTTACAAAGGTTCAATGAATATTGCTCAACAATTTGCACTTTTATATTGGTAATCACTGAAAAAAACTGCATCAAGACACTGAGGGTTTGTCTCTGTTACCTTTCTCTTGTTACTGAGAACACCCAACACCCACAATGAAGGAAGGAAAAGTTTATTTAGCTCACAGTTACTAGAGGTTTCAGGCCATACTTAGCCTGCTCCAAGCAAGCTGTATAGCACACAGTGGAGAGCAACGGTTCTTGGTGGTGGTACAGAGCAGAGAGCAACAGGAGAAATAGCAGCTCAATCAGCCAGCTAGCCTCTCTCTTCTCCCTACACTAACGCAAATTACCTGCCCCAGGGCAAGTACAGTATCCACATCCACAATCATCAATCATGAACTCCAGAAGCTGTCCCATGACTGCAAGAGGTTTGGGGGGAACAACTAGATACAAACCATAATATTCTGCCCCTAGATTCCCAAAGACTCATGCACATCCCTTTATGCAAAAGACATTTCAGTTCATCTCTTAAGAGCTGCCAAAGTCCTAACAGTTCCAACATTGCTGAAAAGTCCAAGTCCCAAGTCTCCTCCAAGATCCAAGGCAAACTCCTAGCTGTGAGGCCCTGTACAAATGAAAAGTTAAAACGCTTTCAACATTCAGTGGCACAAGATAAACATTACCATTCCAAAAGTTATAAACAGCAGAGAATACAAAGCATTGAGATCAATCCAAGTCCAAAATCCAGCAGGACAAACATTAAATCCCATAGTTTCATGCAGAACATCTGAAGCAATCTGTAAGAGTTATGAGCTTCAAAAAGTCAACATCCAAATGAAAGTTTGGAGACCTGTTATTAGGATATTTATCGTTTGTCTTTATTTTTCTTTTATTATTACATACATGCAGTATACGATGTTTGCATAATGTGGCCTGTTACTTTTTAGAATCTCTGTGACAAAAAAACTCAATGACCCAGGAAAAAGCTACTTTTTTCTTTTTCTTCATTCCTCATAAATATGGTTGATTGGGATTGTTAATACTCAGTTTTTCTTCTTGCAAAAGAAACACCAGGTATAATGTTGCAATGCTAAGTAACACTTCAGTCAGTCAGAACTTTACTTCCTTACCTCAAGCAACCAAGCCACGTGTCCTTACTGGAATTATGTGAGTTTTTCCATAATAAAGCAGAAATGTCATTTGCACTACAAAAAGGAGACACATTCTAGCCTCTGAAAACAACCAACGTTATCAACAGCAGGGTTTCATCATCCTATTTCAATTTTAAAGTAAAAAAGCCTTAGCTAGGGAGATAACTTGGCAGTCGAAGAGCCTGCCTGGCAAGCAGAAGGATCCCAGTTTCATCCTTTCTTTGGTGCTGAGCCAGGCACTGAGATTGGGCTTGGTGGTGTGCACCTCTAATCCCAGTGCTGGGGAGGTGAGATAGGAGGGTCACTGAGTCTGAGCTATGTAGTGAGACCCTGAACCAAAGAGAGAGAGAGAGAGAGAGAGAGAGAGAGAGAGAGAGAGAGAGAGAGAGAGAGAGAAGAGAGATTGATCCTGAGATATATCAAATAGTGGAAGTATTTCAACAATTCCTCTTAGAGTAAGCGGTTGTCTTATATTAAGTATTATATTATATTATATTATATTATATTATATTATATTATATTATATTATATCTCATCGGCCTCACTTTTAACTTCCATCTCAGCAGAGATCAAGCCCCAACCGTGTGAAGAAAATTGTCATTCACACACATGACAGTGATCTTGCACAGGATCACAGATGCCTTGTCACTGTTAATGCTGGACAAAGAGGTAAGAAAGGGAGAACTACATGGAAGGAGAACATACAATGTGCTGGACACTAGAGTTCTGCTTGTGAGTATGAAAGCCTGAAGTTTACAGTACTATTACCCTTCCCATTTGAAAACCAATGAAACTTTGTCTACAAAATGGAAATATCAGGGCCAGCAAGAGAGCTCAGTGGACCAAGTGCTTGATTAGGCAAGCATAGGGACCAGGGTTTGATCCCTGGCACCACATGCCACAGCGGCCCCATCACAAGGCATGCTAAGCCAGCCACCAAAACCAGGTGTGATGATTCATGTCTATAATCCCAGTACTAGGGAAGCTTAAAACAAGAGGATTACTATGAGTCCAAGCTGCATAGTGAGACCCTGTACCAAATACATTTTTAAAAAAGGAAATATCAATATAGAAAGGAAAATTGTGTTCAATATATAAAAGGAAACCCATAGGAATTGTCATATTCTTTTTAAAAATATGAGTGACATAAATTATGCTATAAAATACTCTTACTTCATATATATAAGCATGATTGTACACATGCACATATTTTATTGACTCTAAAATCATTAAAACATATTTAATGAGTAGTGTCAGATATGTTAAGAAACACAGATGACAAATATCAATTCTGCTCTTACTGGAACTCCACTCTCAACATGGAGAATGACATGCAAATATATAATACAGTTGCTTTAAAACTATCAGCAAGTTACTTCTTAAAAAGTACCCTGATTTGGACAATCACAGATTTCCACATCACAGTTTTAAGGAAAATAGAATTTAGAAACAGAAAATAGAATGTTAGAAATAAACTGAAGATAGATAAATATAAAAACTGTCAAAATTACGTATCTATCTACAGGCACAGAAGCCACAAAACTCTCTAGAAGGCATGGAATCTGATCTTGTCAGCAGCCCTGCTTCCATCAACTGTTAAGAAAAACTGGCAGGATATTTATTGTCAAAATTCATTTACCTGTAAATTAATTGCATGCAACCATCCCTGTCCAGAAGTCATTTGGAGACAGGAGGGTATTTATCCCTGCATCTGCTCTTCTATTCTCATTAAGTGCTGGTGAAACATAAATAGATCTCTGCCTCTGCTGCCAGAGACCCACCCAGTGCATCTACGAGAAGGGACAGTCACACTGCTGTTCTGGTTTTGCCATCTAAATGTAACATCTAAAAAAAAAAAAAAAAAAAATCAAGAAATGGTTTTAAGTGCTGCTATACAAATATGAACTGAAGTAATTTAAAAAAAAAATTATGCTTGGCAAAATTGTGACATTCAAGAAATCACAGTGCAATATGGAAACTGCCATAAGAGAATGAGATTCAGGCAAGCACTACCAAGGTTCCTCTCGCCCATAAAATAAAGTGATTTTGATACTGAGAGCGTGGGACTACTGGCTTCTTAAAAAGACAGCTTCAAGGTAATAAAATATGTTCTCTTCACTTTTTTTCCCTCCACAGAGTCTGTGACTACATGCCTCCTCTTTAAATGCAGAATGGCAACCAGGTATTTTCATAGCTCCCTCCTGTTTTAAAATGTAGGAAACAATCTAAGCAAGTAAAGAGACAGTATCATTTACTCTCCATTTACAACTACTAACATTTTCAACTTCTCTGCCAGCTTTAATTCTGTCTGCATCATTCTTGTTTTACTGATTGTATGAGATAAAACTGTAACTTCAACATGACAGGACACTATAAAATTGAAAGCCTTTGCTAATTCAGTAGGTGAAAATGGTTATCAGATTGTTTGTATTATTTTTTGGCACTAATGACATTGACTATTTTCCACTACACTAAAATTAAAATGTTCTAGGGAATCAATTAGAAAAATAATTAAGGAATTGACATATATCATGTTTAAATACTAAAACTGAAAAAAGGAAATAGTTAATTAAATAACAAAAGATTCTTATGTAATAAGAGAGAAAATTATATTTCAACTTCTCAAAGTTCAATCTGCATCCAAAGACAATGGGAAGGGTCTACAGGGTGTTCAGATTCTCACTACTAGATCAGACATGTAGTGATCCATCTGTTTATGGCCTGTCAAGAGCTCGTATTATAGGTGCACCACACCACGTCCACTCTCAATTACCATCTCAGGGTGCCTCAGGGGCAGGGCCAGCATGGCATGCCAGAGGACTGAACCTCTGGCCCTGTACCTGCTTGCAGGTGCTTTAATCCATTGAGCTATTTGGCCAGCCCTGACAGTGCCTTTTAAAAATTCACTTCAAGAACTATACAAGGTTTTAAATTGCAATTTAAATGTTAACAGTTAAAATATCGATTAGCATAAAAAAAATCTTGATTAGCATAGATAAATCCTTTATAAAAACTGGCATAAGAATTCAAATGTTTCATCATACTGGAGTGCTGTGGAAAGATATTAGATGAGAAATAGTTTGAACTGAATTTTTTGTGTTTCGCTTTGGTTTGGTTTGGTTTGGTTTCACTTTGTTGAGATGGGGTCTTGTTGCGTAGTCAAGACTGGCCTTGAACTCAGGGATTCTATTGCCTCGCGCTGCCAAGTACTGGAATTTCAGATAGCTCTACCATATCCAGTTCGAGCTGAATCTTAAAAATTCAGCTGTATGGAAAAAAGGAAAACAAGAAACCAGAGAGTAAGTTAAGAAGCAGGACTGACTAAAGTAAACTTTAAGTTGCTTCGGAAGGTGTCCCTTTGAAGATAAAAACCAAAATAGGCTGGAAGAGTCAGGATGGGGCTACCTTCGTGGGAGCAGGGAGGACCACTACAATAGACAGGCTAAAGAAAAAAGTAAGTATAAATGAAAGCCTTGATAAATCATTCCGAACAAAGAATTAAAGAGATGTGAAGAGCTAGGAGAAAAAAGCCATGGGTAATTTAAAATAAGAATTCAGGGTAGACTTAAATTAACAAAATTTAGCAGAGACAAGCAAGAATCGGGGGCAGGGATAATACCATGTACCAAAGGGGCAGGAAAATGCCATGGATTTGGTGGTAAATTGTTTCCATAAAAGACCAGCACAGACCCAGATTCCTCCAGGAGACAACCAGGCAATGTGAAAAATCAACAAATCAGATTTTCTCCATGGTCATGATTGGTGTCACACAGAATGTCACAGGCAGGATGGCCTGTGTAGGAGGTAAAGCCGTGAAGCCACACAACTTCTGGGGAGAAGCACTCCAGGCAGCCGGAGGGGCCCGAGCATGGGAAGGCCACGCCAGACAGAATATGTGAGAAAGCGCTAGGAGGCTATTACTGCGGGAAACACAGCTAAGCAAGCCCACATGTAGCCTGAAGCCAGAGGCCTGACAACACAGACAGCACAGTCTACGATCAGGATATTAGCTTTTATGTTCAGTGAACAGTTAGCCATTCAGGAGTTTTGTAGAAAAGTGAAAAATTACCTGGGCAGCATCCTTATACACCAAAGAACATAGTTCAGTGACTTAAGCTATTCTGAGAGTTCTCTGTGTTTAATAGCAACAGTGTTGATGATCTTGTTTCACTTGTGCTGGCTAGCTCTGTAATAAGCTCAGCAGTGGAGTCAGGACACAGCACCAAGGACAGGTGTGGGACAGAATACCCTGGCACCACTGACCTCAAAAGAGAAGACAGTCTCCTCACCTACCTGATGATGTTACACATATACCAGATCTTTTAAAGGCTCTATGACATGGTAAACATCAGGGAGCATTTTCTACATGTGGGTAAACACTGATTATTTATGGACCTTATGAGCTGGTTTGGAGGTTCTAGCAGGGAAGCACAGCTTCTTGCATACCCTTGATAAAAGGACTATCCTCCTCTATCAGGGAAGGGTCACCCTCTTTGACCAAGTGCACAGCTTCAGGAGGAACACACATGCAGCCCTGAGGGAGGAAGGAGACACTCACAGGCCAGCCAGATCAGCAGAATTAACCCTGGCAATCAATGGAGTGACAGATGTCACAGCCAGACCACCCTCACATTTCATTGATTATTTACATAAAAATGTTTGTTGTAATTTTATAGGAAAATAATAATTAATTATTATTTTCATAACTTTTCAGTTGTTATACATTATCTTGGGCTTTTATTTTAGCAAAACAAGAAATCAAAATAAAAATCAATAGAAAAATCTAGATGCTTATTTGTACGTGCAATTACAAAAAGATGTCATTTTTTGGTAACTACATTTTCTTAACTGTTCTAACTATAACTTTCACTACACATCATATTTAAGTAGTAAATATTATATGTTCAATGAACCTTATATTTTAAAATTCATTTTATTGGTATACTTTTGATATGCATAATGACCACACTCATTCTAGGAATTTGTATCTCTACATGATACATCATTTTTGTTTTGTTTTGTCTTTTGTACCACAGTCGAACTCAGGACCTTGCACTTACAAGGCAGGTGCTTCTGTTGCTGAGCTCCATGCCCCGCCCTACATGGTGCATCTTAAGTCTTTTTTGCATTTCCCTCCCTTCCCTTCAACCATGCTGTCCCTCCTTATTTACAAAACCTTTGCTTCCACTTTTTTCCTTCTATACTCTTCTCTCCCTAAGTTTCTTTTTTCTTTCCTAATATATTCACATACAATAGAATTCTATTTTTCAGCTGTATGCGAAAATGATTGAAAGCCTCAAACAGTTAATAAAAATAACATTCAAATTGTTAATATTTGACCTTATTTATGTTTGGTTTTCTAGTTGCTTTTTAAAAGATAATAATACTTCATCAGCCAGGAGAGTAAATGTATTTATCATGAGTATATACAGAGATACACACACCATGTGCTTGCCTTGGGTATTATACTATGACCCTCACCACACAGGCTCTTCAACCAAAGTATTTAAAACTGACTTATTGGAGAGCAGACTTGTTACAGTTTTCAATACTAACAAAAAGCCAGCTGCTTCATGTATGCCATAGGTTCACCATCACTGGCTTAAAGTAATAATAAGGCAAAGATTAGACAGAATTTCTTTTTTTTCATCTTGCATAAAATAGTCAAAAGATGATCTTGTACAATGCAAACAACATCCATCATGTGGTCCACAAAAGAGTACTGATAAGAATGATAGTGCTTAAAGAATATAAGAATAAACTCACTGTCAATCCCAGAGTCCCTTTGGGTTTTTGCACCACCCTTTCTGTGTCACTGTATACCAGAAAACAGAGAGAATGGGTTTGAGGTGCCACGTAACACAAACCTTTACAGAGATACTGGTAAGCAGCTCCCACAGATAATAGAGTGAATATGAAGGCCGAAACTGTGTACTAACTCTTGTTAAAAAGTTACCTAACACAAGTCACAAACCACACACTAAGAAAGTCTTATAGAGGGATGAGCAGATAGCTTGGTACTCGGAGTGCCTGCCTGGCAAAGACAAGGACCCAGGTTTGATCCCCAGTACTGCACGCTGTGCCATCCCCAGAATTCCAAGTGTGTCGTGCAGGCCACCAAAACCTGGCATAGTGGTACACACCTGTAATCCCAGCGTTGGGAGGGCTGAGACAGGATGATCACTATGAGTCTGAGCCAAAAGCGAGACCCTGCACCAAATGTGTGTGTGTGTGTGTGTGTGTGTGTGTGTGTGTGTGTGTGTATGGCACATATATATATCATATATATACAAAAGAAAACCTAATAGTATGGCAGGCTCTAACTAACAAAAGAATTTCATTACTGTATCTGTTATCTAAAAAATCATAAAACACTTTTTCCATTTTTTTCTGAATCAAAATAGCTTAAAAAATCAAAAGTTTAAAAGTAAAGACTATATGAATTTGATAAATATAATAAAATAGTTCAGTCTAAACAAAGACCCAAAACATGACG
>PVKN010024807.1:0-14328 GCA_004027915.1 Capromys pilorides | reverse complement strand
TTCTTTTTTTCCCCATCAAAACTCACTTAATTTCCCACTGGGGACCATTTCCCCAGGGTTTACTTTCTAAACCTTCTGGTCTTCTCCCACCCAATGACCACTGCCCTGCTGCAGTCCTTTTTTTTTTTTTCCCCTGTCTCTTTCTTTCTTTTTTTTTTTTTTTTGCAGTCCTTAGCGCCACCTTTCTGGACCATTGTAACTTGCCCTAAACTGATTTCCTAAATGTCCTTGTGGTGCATGTGAAGTTCCTGTCCACCAGGCCGCCACCTGGCCCCTCTGGAACCCAGATCCGACCTGGCACTTCCCATCCTAACTTCCTTTTCCAGGTGCCCAAAAGCTGGATCTTCATGTAGTTTACTTTTTTCCTGTTGTCACCTCAGTGTCCTGTGGTATATGTTTCTTGAACAAAGAAATCAAATGTTCTGGGGAGATAAGTTGGCTAAGCACTGAACTCAGGTGTATGTGGAGTTTCTGTGACTGGGCTTTTCTGGTAGTGTGTTTTGTGATTCTAAAGGTCGTGACAGAGAGGAGGCAGGAATCTTAAGTTTTCAGATCAGATTTTTTTTTAAATGAAATATGAGCATATCCTAAGACACTTCCATCCCATGGACCATAATCTAGGAAGTCTCGACTTATGGGATGAAGGCCAGGCCCCTCTGCCTGGCACAAGGTGCTGAAGAAGTGGGCCGGGCTGTGTGTCAGGTGCGAAGTCATGGCTTGTGCTAACATCATTCCCATTTCTGATGCCATGGCAGAACCAACTCAAGATACACTGTGTGCACATTTAACTGGGAACCCATTGGCTCTCAGGCTGTACAGTGCCACCTCTGGTCTAGCAGGCGGAGTGCAAGATGGAGCTTACCACAGTGGGTGAGAGCCAGGGGAAAGATATGTGCACTGCCTGGGGCCTCCCACATGGTCGAGGCAGGGCTGGAGTGCCGACTGCCCTCACACCTGTGGTGCTCACATGCAGAATGGTTGGAATATTGGGGTAGATCAGGGCCAGGTTGTTACTGGGGCTTAATCAGTACACTCAAGGACAGAATGATAAAGGTAGGGGAATTGATGCAGAACCCTGCATATGAATTAGAATGCCTGTGCCATACTTTATCTGTGTGTTAATGAATCTTCCTGGTTAATCTTTCTTATAATTGATTGTTGCTTTATCTAATAACTCTAAAGCCAAATCCACATTGACAACACGTGAATGTGTGACTGAGCCGCTGCCCCTATAGACCTCGTGTCTTCCTTGTCTCCCCTTGAAGCTGGCATTGCTGGCCCTTGGGAGCCCAGTAGCTGCCCAGCAAGGCAGATGCTCTCAGCAAGGCCTCCTGTGGGTAGGGGCCTTTGAGATGCTCTGTACTGCCACTGGGTGGGGCCGGGGGAGGTGGGAGACTTCCTTAGAACTAAGCATATTTCTCTGTGGTTCCTGATTCCTTTCTGTTCGTTCCTGGGGCTGATTGCTAAGTTGTTTGGCTCTACTGCAGATCCCTAGGGCTTTGGGAAAAACAGAAGCATTTTCCACATCTTGGGTCCACTGCCTGCATAGGGCATTGCCCTTGGAGAAAGGCTGTTTTAAAGACTATAAAGCAATTTAAATTCTAGACTCAAAAACTGGTTCCCCTTCCCTACCTAGCACTTGCTGAACCTGTAGTCTCCTTTGCTCCTTATTCCCAGGGCCTCTGAGCCCCATCTAGGTTTCCCTGAGGCCCTGAAGGTGCGTGAGCAGCAGTGTGTCCCCTAGCTGTCCCACCCTTCCCTGTTCTGTCCCAAGATGCCGCCCCAGTTTTCTCAAGTCCAAAATCAGGGACTTGTTTTCTGTCAATTCCAGGGCTAGGGAGATCCTCCCAGCACCCCAAGGAAGAAAAGGCTGTTGTCTCAAGAACTGAAAAGAATATATTTTTCTTTCTCTTTCATTCTCCAAAAAGTCAGGCTCATAAAAAAGAATACAAATTACACCCAGCAGCTCTTATCAGCTTGGTAAAGAATTGCTACTTTCAACTTTATTGCCTTAAAAAAGAACTCGAATGCTTCCATCTTTTAAAAACAATTTGGGCTGAGCAGAGGAATTAAGTCTGCGTGTAGAAACAGTTGCAGGTTTGCATGGAGCAGGATTTGAAGGAGTCACCATGGCATTAACCTTGAAGGCTAATGATTTAATCGAGCAGCTTGAGGTGGTGTCCTTGTCCCCCCCCCCCCCAATGGACACCCATGTGTGGATCTCGGGGGCTGATGGCTATACCTGGGAGAGTGTGATGTGGCCCAGCAGCCCCAAGATGGACTCTTCAGTCCCAGGCTGTCTTCACATTCTCTGCCTGCAGTGTCTGATGCTGTGAGTGCCTGGAGCTGGGTCCTGGATACCAGCAGCAGCATCCCAAGCCCTAGGGTAACATGGAGAAATGCAGGGGAGGGAGAGAGAAGACATTTGTCATCAGGTTGGGAAGTGGCTTTCCTCAGAAGCAGGAGATGAGCGGCAGATGGAGGAGGAGGAGGAGCTTGGAGCAGCCGCTTGTCCTCAAGGTCTGCATCCCCTGCCCTGATGGAGGAGCACTGGGTCCCTTGCTGGTTCACAGCCCACCCTGCAGAGGCTGGTGGCCGCTCTCACTCTCACTGAGCCAGATCAGGGCATAAATAAGCTCAGCGGTGACTTGTCCTCTTGGAGATTTGGGTTCTCACAAAGGGCGCGTGTGATGATCCGTGAGGCCGAAGACCTAAATGTCTTGCTTATTCATTCCTGAGATGAGCCAGGCTAGAAGAGCCAGGCTCCTGTGGCTTCCCTTCAGGAGCCAGCCCGAGTAGCCTCGGAGAGGAGAATGTGGACAGCCTGATTTGGTTTCTGTGCCCTCTGGGTGGTGGGGAAATTGTAGATCATTGATTAAAACCCGAGTATCCATTAGCCGATACTCATCGGCACTGCCGGGTTTCCATTCTCTGAGTTGATCTTATTAAACAGATCGTGCCTGCGAGCAGATGCTATTTCATTTTTCTGCTGATATTAACACTTCCTTATAAATTGTTCGCATGTAGCATATTCTTACTTTTTATTACAGTAAATTGCGCTTCCTGCACAGCCCTGGAACCATCTTTATTCTAGCTGAAGGATCCGCAAATGATCCATAATGAATCCTCTACCCTGGAGGTTGTGAGCTGCTACTCCTGCCCTCTGCTGGGCTTATAGTCAGCTGTTTATTTCTGACTAGCGCAACAGGGAGGGTGTGGACCACAATAGTCTCATGATTGACTGGAAATTGGTCATCTATCTGTTACCATATTTAGATTGTTATTCTTGTTTTCCTTTTCTCCCAGTTGCAGCATGAGAAATACTCCGAGCCTACTCTTCCCCCATGTGGCCTCAAACTAAGCTACCTTTCCCTGTGCCCAGGTGAAGGGGTTTCCTTGTTTGCTGTGGGTGGGCTTCTGAGCTTAGTTAGAGAAGACTCTGGTAGAAAGATGGGGGAGTGGGACTTCATGATTTACACTTGGTCAGGATCTGGGGAAAACTTATATTTGTCAGAGTGGGCCCAAGAGTTTTTGGTGGCATTTAGAAATAAGCACCTAGCCAGGAGCAGGGGGAACGCTTTCCATGGGGAGAACTTCAGGGCGTATTTCTGATGAAGGCAGGGCCTAGGATATTTAAGATGTGTTGTGTGCACGTGCTCCCTGTGGTGACTGTAATCACTGCGTACTGCAAACTTGCCCTGGGGCAAATGGCAGCAGTAGCTGAGTTGGGGTCTCAGCTCCAGTGGGATGCAGGGGCCCCCATAAGGACTGCTCTTTAAGGTTGCCTTTGGGGTGCTGGGCACCTCTTCTGAAGCCCAGGCCTTCCCGTGGCTGTGTTGCTGATTTTCCTGAAGAGGCTTCTTCTCTTGCAGCCAGCCGCTCTCCTCCTCTCCACAGGAGGGGACACTGCGCTCCTTCCTGCTTTGCAGGGATTGTTCCCAAATAGCACACTGTAGCAAAGGCAGCATGGGGCTTTAAAGTTAGCTGTGTGTCTGTCCTTGGGAAAGTGCCAGGCCCTGGGCTCCATCCGGGGGAGAGTGTTCCTAAATGTAAGAGTTAGGGTTTTAAAAAGGTGGTAGTTGGTGACAACTTCTTATTATCTGGGGCTCCCTATGTCAGGGAGGGCGGTGCCCAGATAAGTGGCCAATAATTAATGCACACATAAATAATCAGTGCCATTTGTACTTCATAAAATAAATCCTCTGTGATGGAACTGGAGAATTCCATGGAGAAGTGGTTCCTCCCCCCACCCCCCCACTCTTCTTCTAGTCCTGTGAGCCAAGAAGAAGCCTCACCCCTAGCATCCAGGCGCCATAATGGTCTTAGGCTTTGGGAACAAGGTAACCTGGAGATGGAAGACACCTCTGCTTGTAGTGGTGTTTTCACAGAGATGAGAAGAAAGGTTGTTCTGTTCCTACTGTCACGAGGCTGGCCCGAGCTCAAGGCTCATGCACTGTCTCTGACAATTGTTTTGCAGAGCAGCAGGACCAGGTGATAAAAAGAACAGGAGTGTAGGAGTCGCTGGACTTGGGTTCAAATGTGGTCCGTGCTGAGTACTGGCCGAGGTCTTCTGGGAAAGATCTGAGTCTACATCGAGGTCTCAGTCCCAATCTTTGAAGAGGGATAAAACCCCTGCTGGCCTGGGTAGGTGGTCAGAAGTAAAGGAGGTGCAGAGGAGACATCGCCAGGTATTAAGGAGGCGCCTAATAAAAGCAGGCACTTACAGTGTTGGAAATGGCAAGAACTTAGCCCGCTTTGGGAAAGGCTGGGGACATGGGGAGGTGCCTCAGCTGCAGACTTTTCTGCTTCCTTCAGGATCTGATCTGTTCACTGTGCCACAGAGGGGCAGCTGTGGTGCTCCCTGCCTTGGCCTGCCCTGTGTTACCTTCAGAGCCTGCTGGGGACCAGGAGCTGGAGCTGGGCCTCAGCCTTCCTCCTTCCGGGAGCTGTATGGTTGGGACAGCCAGAACAGAATTCAAATGCCCCCTGTCTCCAGGGGACAGGATGGCATGTTAGTGTCTCATGACACATGTGCCCCAGCACCGCTTATGCCATGAGCCACTGGGGTTTTTCATATATAGAGAAATACCTTTCTGTCCTCACTCTGCCTCCCCAGGAGCTACATATGACAGACAGCTCTTGATGCACATATGACAGCCAGCTACATTTCTGCATCTTATGTCCTCTCCATTGGCTGCCAGTGTCCACCCTACCAGCCTGTCTTACAGGCCACTTATACTACTAGCTTCTGCCACCTCCGCTGTTCAAAACCGTTTGAAGAATGTTGAGTTGACCCCTGGAAGTCCACCTTCTCAGGTCTTCTGCAGCGCTCTGTTAATCACAGATCTGAGCTCATGGTTCCTGAGGATGGGCCTGGGCCTTAGAGGGATCATAGCAACTTAGCAGGGTGACCTGTGCTGGGTGACGTTTGGGCCATTGCAGTGAGCAACCCCTTTGGGTTCACCTTCACTTGGGTCCTGGCTTGCACATTCTGTGGGGAACTCAGTGGTTGCCTCGGCTTTATGTTGAGGATCCATTGTCCTCTGGCCAGCTGAGGTGCCAGCTCCATGCAGGGTGCAGGAGCTGCCCTCATTAGCCTGTTGGGTCAGCTCCTCTGCACACATACCTCCAGTGTTACTCAGATACAGAGCTTTAGGACGGCTGTTGTGCCTGCATGCCCCATCTGTTGGATGAAGGAAGGAGGGAGGGCAGGAGGGATGATACACATGTGCACTTTTGAAAACACCCATCAAAGAAGAGCAGGCAGGAGCCCCAGGGGAAAGGGAGGTGGGGACCTTCTCACTGACTGATCTTCTACGTGTGCTTCCTCCTAGGCTGTCGGCTTTGTGTGTAATTTCATTTAACTCTCACCATAACCCCAGGCGGAAGGTGTTTGTTTCAGGTTGGTCTCCCAGAACAGACTTGCAGAGGAGGATTTATGTGAAAATGATTTATTAAGAAGCGTTCCCAGAGGAGTTAAAAAAAGAAACAGAGCCAAGGATGGGGAAGAGGGAAGTGTAGGAAGCCAAGGGAGGTCACTCTGACTCCATCCTGCGGAAGATTCTGGAAGTTGTTGAGGTTGCATGGGAAGCCCCAAGCAGGGAGCACATCTTCTGGGATTTGTCTCTGGGTGCCCCTTGTCTAGGAGAGAAGTATAAATTATGGGCATCCAGAGTGCCATGCAGGGCTTAGGAAGCCAGAGACTTGGGTGTCAAGGTCAGGAGGGAACACATTGGAGTGCCTGGAATCAGACATGCACAGGATGTGAGGGGGCACAGGAAGAGTGTGCAGCCTGGCTGGTACTCAGACACTGTGGGGGTGTGGAAATGGCTCTGAGGGTGGAGCAGGTTGCTGAGGAGACTCAGCCAAACTTCCACCAGGAGCTTGCTTGTGGGGGATGACTTGCCCTACACTGGCCCATACCAGCTTCCATGTACAGCTGGAAGAGGAAGGAAGAGGATGTAATTTTTTGTATTGAGAATTGAATTCACAACCTTGTGCTTGCCAGGCAATGCTGTGCCATGAGCTATATCCTCAGTCTTATTTTTTGTCTTTTTGACACAGGATTTCACTATGCAGTTTAGGCTGGCCTTGAACTTTCTTTGTAGCCCAGGCTGGCTTCAAACTTGCAGTGATCCTCCTGCCTCAGCCTCCCGAGTGCTGGGATTATAGGTGTGCACCTCTTAGAAGAGCGGTCAGGGGTGGGGGGAGCCCTAGGGCCTGAGCTGCAGCATTAGGTCCTTCCCACAGGCTGGAAGCCCCAGGCACTATAGAGGAAGCCTGTGGGTTCTTGCACAGCTTGCAGCAGCTGCCTCTTCCTGTCACCCTGGCTGGCCTCTGTGGGAGCTGCAGCCTCTGGAAAAAAGACTGCAGCCAAGTGCCCTTTATCTCTGTGTGGGGGAAAAGAGGCTTAACAAATTAGCTGCTACTTAATTGGTGAGGGAAAGTAGGACAGGGATGTTGGCCAGTTGTCCTGCCGGGTTTTCTGATTAATTCCCTCTGTGAATATCTTTCCTGGGTGAGTCTGACACCTGGTGGGAAGACTCCTTAGGGGAGCTGGGCTCCCACCTGCTCCTGTGGGCTCACTGCTGTTGCTAAGTGGTCCGCAGTGCTGGCTCCAGCACAGACCAGCAGAGGCCCCCTCACCTGTACAGCTTGGATCCAACTCCAGATTCCAGGAACATCACTGTATCCAGTAGGTTAGGACCCTGAGTTGCGGGGATGTCCAGGTTCTGCCCTCTGGCAGGTTGTTCATGCAGCCAGCCCTGAGAACCATAATGTCAGCATGTGAAGGAGGCTTAGCCCTCATTGTGAAGAGCTTCTCTGTTGACCTGTGAGTGCTGCACAGCTCAGCATTTCCTGTGATGGGATCCCATGACTACAAGGCCACCAGCATCCTCTCGAGCTACTTGGAAAGTTAGGATGTTCTTACAGATATTGAGTTAATTGTCTTTTCTGGTGTTTGAGCCATTGGTTTAAAATCTGCTATCAGGAGATGAAAAGAGAAATTCCAGTCTCTGGCATGACACAGGTCTCCATGTGTTTAAAGGCACTCCACTGTCCTGGTCTTTCAGCAGCCTTGCTCACTTTAGTGGTCATTGGCTTACCCTGTCCTAGCTGATGACTTGGCCACATCGAGTGGCGTCTTCCATCAAGCAGCGTGACCCAGTTGACCAACCCTCAACAGACCACTCACCTTTCTAAGGCTCTTGGGTATTTACCCAAGGCATCTCCGGTGCCTCTTCTGAGTGTGAGAGTGGTATCTAAAGTCTCCTGCGGGCAGGAAGGGGCAGCAGCCAGTAGCCGGGTCTGTTTGGATTGGTATTGTGGGCAGTCGAGAATTCATGTGTAGTGGTTGTGAAGAGAACAGGATGAGGGGCTTGTGAGGCCAAAAGAGGCTCCCAGAACCCAAACAGAAGCGTGAGCAGATGGGGAGGTGAGGCTGGGCCTATGCACAGGATGAGGGCGACTCCTTTCCCATCTCTGCTTCTGGGAACACTCAGAACATGATAGATGCCATTCTCTGTGTCTGCTTCTGAGACTGATGATTTCTGTATCTTGGCAGACAGGAAGGGCAGGTGTCATCCATTTTACAGCTAAGCAGAATGCAGAAAAGATAGTGAGGTGGAGGTCGCCCCTTCTGGTCCTGAGTCAGTTTGTATTCTCAGAGCCTGGCCTCTTCTCACTCGTGGTCTAGAGAACAGAATCTGTATCTTTCATTTCCAATGGGCTCCCAGAAGTCTATGTACCCACTCTTGCTGTCTTTGGGGTGCTGTCTTCATAGGGAGGGGGACTTGAGCTCATCTGGGCTGTCCATGCCCTCTACCTTTGCCACCCTTGCTTCTGGGCACAGCCACCACTGGGGAGTGAGATCCAATACCAGAGGGCCTGGGACCTTGCTGGGTCACACATGGGTGGGTCACTGGCATAGGCTTTGAGCCCTCTGTGTCTCAGTTGGAAACTAAGAGTCTGACCCTCACTATTGTCCAGGAAATACATTGCTCATGTATTGAGAAATCAAACCTGAGAATGTTAGTCTGATGTATTGTCTCCAGTGTGGTTTTAAGAAAGACACCTGTTTGATATGCCTGTGTAGACAGCACTTGCAGTTGTGATGTAGAAGCTTCTGGCAGAGGCCACTCCAGAAACCTAGGGGTATGATTCTAGAGGGACCAAAGGGACATTGTCATCATATTAGCATATTTTTTAAAAATGGTGACAGACTGTGAAATGGTTTTGAACATTTTTATTTTTCTAATCAAGAGAGAAGTAAAAATTCTGTTAGATGCAAAATAATGACAATGACATATAAACAGGTGGCCTGCCAACTGAAAGTTCTCCCCCGAGTCATGGGTGGCCTGGTGTGGTGCCTAGACTGGCAGAGCAGACAGATGAGTAATAAATAAGCGCTAATAACCATCCAAGCCTGGTGAGGGTGAGCACAGTAACTAATGGAACACAGCACAGTGAGGCAGAGCGGGCTGGGCTGCTCTCCAGGAGTGGGGAAGACCCTGAAAAGAGATGGCTCCAAGTACAGAGCTTGCTTTCCCTGTATCACTTGACATAAGCTGCCATAAATCCAGCACTCCAGTTTCCTGATGCTGCAGCCTCAGGCTCTGATGAGTGTGTCCCCAGTGCTCCTGCAGAGAGGTGCTTTTTTGGGGAAGGCAGGCTCCACACACATGCTGTAGCCCCACAATTCCTGCAGGAATGCTCCTTTCACCTTACTCTAGGCTGGTGCAGGAGAGCAAGAAGAATGTGGGGAATCAAATGCCTCCTGAGGCCAAGGCAGCTGGAGCAGGCCTCAGGGGCATCGTGCTCAGTGAGGAATTTCTGCCAGAACAGTGTTTATAAACCCCATCTCAGCAAGCCCCCTGTGTGTCCGGCTGCTCCAGCTTGCTTCCGTTCACGTGAGTTCTCTTCTCTCTGCAGGCCGTGGAGACCAACCTGGCTTCCAAGGACAGCCACTGGGTCTTTGTGAACGAGGTAAGAGCCCTGGAACAGGGAGGACGTGGCTGCTACCGAGCCTGAGTCCTGCCCCGGGAAAGCTCAGAGCAGTCTTCTGCTGTCTGCTTCTACCTGGGGCTCTGCACTGCCAAGGCAAAGGTTGAAGAGTTGGGCTTGACCTGCCAAGACGCTCACCTTCCGCGAAGCAGGGGAGAATCCAGACCTGAGTTCATGAAAATGTCGAAGTCTGCAGAGTGTACAGGGAGGAGTGGGGTGAGGTGGGGTGACCTGTCAGGGGCTGGGTGGGTTTAGAGTGGGGTGGGGTGGTGGAAGCCACATTTTCCACAGGATGTTAACAGTGCACGGGAGACATACTGTGTAAGCACCAGTATGTGCGTGTTTGTACATGTGTGAGCCTGTGGGAATGGTGTATGTGTGTGATGGACACATGTCTGAGAATGTGAATGCATGTGTGTATGTAAGTGTATGTGTTTGTGTATGTCTGTGGGCATGGATGTGCAAGTCTAAGGTGTGCACTGTGAGTATGTGGGTGTATTGTGACAGTATGAGTATGTGTATATGTGTGGCTATGTACTGTGTGTGTATGAATTGCGTGTACATGTAAATGTATGTATATTGTATGTTTCAATTGTTTATATGAATATGAATCATAGGTACATGAATGTGTATGTCTGAGTGTGCATGTGTATGTGTGAATGTAAATTCATGTGTATATGTTAGGTGTGTGTGTGTGTATGCATATATAGGTCTATGTGAGTGTACATGTGTGTGAGCTGTGTGTGTCTGTGTATGTGCACATGTGAGTGTATATGCCTGAGTGCATATGTACACACACACACACACATATATATATATGTATATATATATACATACATTTGAGATTGTGCATATGTTAGTTTTCTGTGAATGTGCAGGGGTAGCACACATATGCATACACGTAGTATAAGAAAATACACATGTGTCAGTTGTACATGCACTTCAAAGCAAGTCGTGAGTGTACATATGTATCTGCATGTATTTGTATGCATGTGAGTGTATAGATGCACATGTGAATATGCATGCATGTAAGTTGCATGTGTCTGTGAGAATGTTCTATGCATATATGTACGTGTGAGCATGTGTGTGTGCCAGTCGCTGAGTGGAGTCACTGTGTCCATTTGATGTGCTGAGTAGGAAGTGTGTCTGGGAGCGGCCAGCACACTGACCTGGCCCTGGGCCACTGGGATCCTTCAGTGTCATTGGCCTAACCTGCTCTCCCTCGTGGGGCTTCTGGTCCTTGTAGGGCTTCTGGTCTGCAGCTGGCACTGCACAGGAGTGATGTGTGTCCACATGCCCTGGCTTTCCTGTCCTCTGAGGAGGTGTGAGGCTAGGCAGCTTGTGTCCTTCATGCATGAATTGGCATGGAATGGACGAGAACATGTTTCCCAGCGCTGATTCTGTCAGGGCCATGGCTCCCAGTGGCTTCTGCACCAGCTTCCTAGTGTCTGATGCTCCATGCTGGAGGGTATGAGGCCACTGTGTGGGTGATTTCCCCTTTTATGGTGTACATTGCCTCATGAACTCAGTCTTGGGTGCAGATGGTAATACGTGGCAGGTTGTGTCACACAGTGACTGCAAGTGAGACTCATGTTTCACAGTGCCCCCACAGACTCCCATCTTCTAAGCTCCGTGTCTTCCCAGGCTGGATGGAGACATGTGCAGTGGCCATCCTGGTCTCTGGAATGCAGATGGTGGAGCTGGTAATTAGATAAAGGGATGTGACCTCCCCTCCCCACTATTCAGAGCCTGCGCCAGGTTTCCTTGATCCTCGAGAAATTTTGATTCTCTGTGCTTTGCCGGCTTTTCTGCAGGGCCTTCAAAGCACACTGCCTTTGTTCCAGAGAAAAGCAGTGTTCTGTAGGCCCCGGAAATCCAATGTCCAGTGCTGGTCTTGCTTTTGATGACTCTCTCTCATTGAATAGCCAGTGTTTCTTTGGTCAGTCTTCAAAACTGTGCTTTATTCCACACTTCTGACCTGTTTCCCTTTAGTCTCCTGAATCCTTGACACCCTGCCCCTCCCCCCAGGGCCTCTGGCTCTGCTCCTTGTCCCCTCCCCACCCTTGTGGGGTTAATACAGACACCCCAGTGTGAGCATCTCCCATGACACTTGACACTTCTTCTTCATAAGCACCCTCATGTTTCTGAGGTAGCTGGAACCCAGGGCTCACTGTCTCCAGAGGAGACAGGTGGGGGCACTTGTGAGGCACCCTGGAGCAGCCACACCCAGGGGCCAGCTGGATTGCTCCACAGTTAGCAGTGTATTCTGGGCCAGCTAGGCTATAAGGACCCTGAGCTACGAGGGCTCGTGGAGGCTTCTGCTCAGCTCCTTTCTTAGCATCTGTCTCCACGGGGGGCTATTTCCCTTGAGAGGCAAAGGATGGTTCCTAGCATTTCCTCACCACCTGTGCATGTGCTTGTGACCTTTCCTAGTCCTAATCAATACACTGGAGGGCAATTATTATCATTCTCATTTTATGGATGGAAAGATGGGGGCCCCAGAAGACATGCAGATTTTTGGTGATGCTTATGGTACTCTGTATGAAAATTGTGGCTGTAAAACGCTGCTCACCAAATGGTGCACCATCCACACTCTTTATGGCAAAGACCCTGAAGCAACGGTCAACATCTGACTCTACAGAGGCAGGCAGTAGGGCTCAGGTGTGTGCTGGGATAGGGACACTGTGAGCTGGCCTTCGGTGCCAGCACAGGGGCGTTTTGAAGTCTGTGATGTGAAGGCAGAGATACTTGTACAGCTTTGATCCCAGACCACAGCACAGCCTCTGGTGAATGACTGAGAGGTTCTTTACGTGTAGGCTTGTGCTTAGGTGTCAGCCACACCCTGAGGTCCAGGTTACTATTCTAGCCTGGCCTCATGGAAAACAAAAGACCTGACATTCTTTTTTGTAGTGTTATATCCTTTTAAGTTCTGAAGCATTTTCAAGCAATCCAAAGATAGAGGCATAGACGGACAAGTAATTGTCCTGTGTCCCTGTGTATCATATGTAACAACTTGGAAAAAATAAAGGGGGAAAAATGCCTAGGGCAGGCATAGCATAGTGGGTCACCATCAACCTTCTCTGTAGCACTTGGCTCTTTGTGAGGTCCCTCTTTTCACTTCATGAAAATGCTTCCCCCTTTCCTGGTGGAAGTCCAGCCCCTCAACCGAGCTTGGCTCTGTTTCTTCTCTCTGAGCTATCATGCTTTTTTTTTTTGGATGCCAGCCTGGCCCTCCAACTGGGACCTTGCTCCCCTGTCCCTTACAGTCACTGTCTTTTAGCCCCTTTTCTCTATTTGACTCGCTTAATGTATTTTCCTGGACTCAGGATAAACACTCAAGGGTATGTGTTTTCGTTTGCTTTCACTGTGCACTGGTTTCCTAATGTGTACACCTCTTCAAGCGCGAGCATTGCGGCCACATATTACAGAGCTGCTTTGTTTGGAGAGGAGATAATCGGATGCAGCGGGAGTCTTCAGAGTCCATGAGCCTCGCCGGTGATTTCTACTGATCTTTGGGCTCCACTGTGGGGATGCTGGCAAGCAGCTGCATTTTTGGGCCTAAACTATATTTTCATTGACTGTTGAAGTTATATTATTTTGGGAGAGGATGAGGGATTCAAAAGAACTTTTGGAAAATAAAATGAGCCATTATTCAAGGTGGCCACTAGATTACCAGTCTCTTGAGTCCATGAGCAGCTGTAACTCGTTGCTGAATCTTCAATGATCTGTGCAGATAATAGATCCTTAAAAGGTTTAGTTGAAAGCTGGTCGATGTACATAGAGTGTAGGAAATTGCATCAATGAGCATTTCACAGTTTGCCTCAAAGAGAAGACAAAAGCAACAATTAAGAGCTGAGCTTCCTAGTTGGAGGGAGCCATACCGGGTCATCCATCAGAAGCTGCCCCTTTGAGGCCCATTGACTCTGAACAAAGAGGGTGGATTTTGGCACCTTCCCATTGCTGGGTAAGATACCTCCTGTCCATGTGGCCTGCAGCAGATTCCAGTCACCCTGGCTTTTCTGATGCTTTATCAAGACTTGTCATGCTGGCTTGATTCTCCACAAAAACAGTGGCTTTCCTCCAAGCTCTGCAAGCAAGCAAGAGACATGCACCTCCTTGTCTGGCCTCTTGGGAACTTCCCGCAGGAAGTTGTTTTGTGGCATACACAGTGTTCTTCCTCTCAGTCTCTGGAAAGACCAGCTGTGATGCGATGTGAGTTGCTCTGTCTGTTGGTGGCAGCTCCCATTTCTAGACAAATCCTTCCAGACATAAAACCACAGTATGCTTTGATGGAAATTGTTTAGGATGCTTACCAAGCAATGCAGAAGCTCAAGCTGTGCAAAGCTTTCTAATAGGGGGAGATCCCAGTTGTTGATTCTCTGTAGTATTTTCTGAAATCTCTGCCTAAACTGATGTCCTCAAGAATTCTATATATTCTTTCTTCCAGAAAATTTAGTGTTTCTGTTTTAATATTTAGACTTTTGATCCATTTCTGTTTGAGTTTATTGCATGGCGAGAGACATGGGTTTAGTGTTAGTCTCTGACAGGCAAAGAGTGAATCTTACAGCACTGTTTATTGAAGAGGATATCTTTCTTCCAGGGAGTATACTTGGGCCCTCTGTCAAAGATAAAGTGGCTGAGTGTGTTTGGAATTGTTTCTGTATTTTTTATTGTTTTTCACTGAACCTCAGGTCTGTTTTTTTTTTTCCCCCAGTAATGTGTTGTTGTTGTCTTATCACAGTAGCTTTGTGTTATAATTGCAAGTGAGGAATTGTAATACCCTCTGCTTTGCCTTCATTGCTTAGGTTTTTTTTTTTTTTTTTT